>PVLC010008228.1:0-10222 GCA_004027655.1 Graphiurus murinus | reverse complement strand
TCAATCCTTAGTACAAAAAAAAAAAAGATAAGAAACAAACAACTACAAATAGAATAATTTTGATAGCTAATCTCACTTGTCAGCTTGATTGGATTGAATGACGCCTAGAAAATTGATAACACATTCATGCATAGTATGGTAAAGCACAGTTCTGGGTGTGTCTGTGAGGATTAAAGGTGTTTCCAGAGAAGATTGGCATGTGGGTCAATAAACAGAGTGGGCAAGACCTGCACTGAACGTGGGTGGCGTGGTCCAACATGGGTGGCAGAGCCAGAATGAGACAAGAGGCAGGGAGGGAAGGCTCTGACCTGCACATTCTTCCCTCTTCCAGAGTGGTGGTGTATTTTTGCTGCATTAAAGCCTGTGTACATCAGATTCCACATCCTTCAGTCTTTTAGCATAGACTTGCACCAGTGACTCTTGAGGAGGGTTCTAGACTGTTAGGGATATCATTGGTCCCCCAATGATACAAACACCAGTCTTGATTCCTTCAAGACTGGAGCTGTATCATTGGTCTCCCTTGTTCTGAGGCTACTGTCTCTTGGCATGAGCAGCTACTGGTTTTTCTGGCTCTCCATCCTGCAAATGGCCATTGTGAGACTATTCACCTGTTGACTCTGTAAGTCAATCTAACAATCTCCTCTAATAATTGTGTGTGTGTGTGTGTGTGTGTGTGCGTGTGCATGCACATATAAACATATACATATGTATAAAAAGGAATGGAATAATAAGGCAAATGATGAATGTGATTACATTGCTGGCTTTATTATATTATGCATTCAGACTTCTGGGAAAATTAAATATTTTCACCTTCTAGATAGTATATCAATTTCAAGAATTTTAAGGGGAAAAAAAGAAAACGCATAAACTTGGCTCTGCAGTGCTAGTAGTAAACAACAAACCTATTGAGTTGCCAAAAAGGGTTTTAGCATTAGCTGTATTTTCTCTCTTTATTTTTCTCTTTTTTCTTCTATTTTTGAAAATAATATCTTAATTAAATTAATTAGTTGTATAGTTTAAAGTTAATATAATTAACTTGATAACTCAAAATGCACATTTACAGCCTAGCATGTTTTAAATATCCATTTTACTGAAAAAAAAAACTTGAATTACGCCTGAAGTGATATGTTTTGTTACTTATTAAATATTGAATACTTAATATTTAATGAATATTTTATGCTGCATATGGAGTAATAAACAAAGTTTCAACTTGGTAATGTCAAATTACTAATTATTATATTAATATTTTATAAATTCCTATAAGTTCCTTCCACTCTCTTATGTGTGTAATTGCCTCTGTTCCAGCTCAGGTTTAATTAAAGAATTCCAGTCTTGCTTAGAGGAGTATACAATTTCCAATTGTATAAACTTCTGAATCTTCAGTGAGCAGTTGCTACAGGAAAACTGTGCAATATAGACACACACATAATTTCTGACCACCACTAATTACTTGAGCAAATAATTCATCTTATCTCAGCCACAGTTTTGCATCTGAAAAACAGACACTCTAAAATTAAACTTCAGGCTTATTCTGAAGATAAAGGTGTTTTAAATTGCCTGCCACCCTTGAAATCCTTGCTAAATTTGCCACCATAGATGCAATATGGTGAAAAGAGAATTAGAGTGGGGATAATAGGATTTGTATTTAAGTCCTGGCAAAAGCAATTATTAAGTATTTGATTCTTGTGGATGACACTTCTGAAAATCTGTTTTCTTATTTGTAAAATGAAAAGAATAAAATCTTCCATAAAATGGAAAGAATACAACCTGCCCTGGAGCGCTATGAACATCACATGAAATAATATATGAGAAAAGGCAGCAAAACTAAACTGATGTGCTCAAGGATTTCCCAATAGGGACTTAGGAGAGTTCTTCTCAGGAGGCTGTGTAAGTGCATCCTTTAACCACAGAGATAGCCAAGAAGAAGTAGGCAGGCAGGGCCTACTCAATAGACTCCAACACTAAGAAAAAGTATCACTTCCACCCATTCCTGCTTCATCAACCCATCTACCAAATCTAGGGCTTCATCCTTGCTTCAAATCACATTTGCTGCAGGAAGGAGAGAATTTTCCTGGAAGAGGCCTATATCGGATTATGCATCAGAGTTAATGTTTACTGGTTATTTTATTGAAGCCACTGGGTTGTCTTGTGTGTGTGTGTGTGTGTGTGTGTGTGTGTGTGTGTGTGTGTGTGTGTGTGTACATTTATTCTTGCATTGTAATTATACCTCATACTTGGGTATAGAGTGATAGAAACATACATACATATCCATGTGGAGAACTTTCCTCTGGGTTCCACTCTTCCCCCTCCCTTTCCTTGTACACATCTTGGAGATTGGAATTGGTAGTTTTGTATACATATTATTTTAACTGTCTATTTCTTTACTGAAAGCAAGAGCATTTCCATTCAATCAATAGGATAAAGATAATTTTACTTCAAGATTTATTTCTATCTAATTTTAAAATTATATGGAATGAATGTGAATGTGTTTTACTCTTAAAAGCAAAAGACATGAAGATGTTCTTGGTGACACATGCCTGTAATCCCAGTATTTGGAAGGCTGGAACAGAAGGATGGCAAATTCAAGGCTAGTCTCAGCAATTTAGCGAGACCCTCAGTAACTTAGTGGAACCTTTCAAAATAAAAATTAAGTAGGGCTGAGGATGTGGCTCAGAGGTAGAAGGCCCCTAGGTTCAATCCTCAGTACCACAAAAAAAAGAGAGAGAGAGACATGAGCACAATTGACACACTATATGAAATACTAAAATCTTATGCGTACAGTATTTGGAATTATATTACTTTTTAAAACATGCTTGTACAATTACATACATTTGAGATGTGTGTAAAACTAAAAGACAAAGTGACAAAACAAGTGAAAAATCTTTTCATTGTTTTAAATTGTTACCATTTAAATAATTATAATTCCTCTGATATTTTTTCATACACTCATGATGTACAACATGTTTAAATGCTAATAATTATTTAACACATCTTATTTCACAATACTATTTTAAAACATGCACAATTATACATTCATGTACTTATGCACAAAATCAAATACTATCAATTTACTGTCAATACTGGCCTATTTAGACTATGCTTTTAAAGAAAGCATACAGCCTTTGTTTCCTTCTTCTCTGATCATTATAATGTTACTTGAAATATGCTAGCAATTGCAATTTTGTGCTAAAAATATTTTGAAGAAAGATGAAAGAGAAAGGAAAAGACTTTGGGAAGGAAAGAGATCTCACTGAAACAGCAGAGATGAATTTCTTGCTGACTCTATGTGCTAAAATCCCTGCTGTGCACACTTTACACACTGAGGTTTATTAATATTCAAGAAAGCTAAATGAAAGTAGACATGCAGAGTCAAATTTTAAAATAGGAGATTTATGAAAGGACAACCCTCCAGTGATTTGAGACAGGTTCATATTTTGTTTTTGACCAAAATGAATGAACATCAGTTTGCCTGAGCATTAGAATCAGCTAATCCTGGATCAACTGCAGCAAGACACATTACAGATGGTATCAGAATAATTATTAAGAAAGTGTCTTTTCAGATAAATGTTCATGATATCCATTACTTCATGCTTTGCTACTACAACTTTTAAAAACAGTATTGTATTGAAGACTAGGGGAGAAATAAAATATAAAATATTTCAAATAAATTTTATATCTGCCATAATTAATACATGAAAAATCAGAGAAAGTATGTTTTTCACTGTAGTGGAATTGAAATAAGTTATTTTAACTACCTGTTTTTGTGTTACTTATACATATTCTTGTGAATTTTGTTTTTTGAAACAAGGTCTCACTGAGTTGTTGAGGCTGCTCTCAGACCTGAGATTCTCCTATTTCAACCTCCCCAGTACTGAGATTACAAGTGTGTGCCACCATGCCCATTGTGAATTTAATTTCTTTCATAAAATTTCAAGTTTATTTTTTAAAGCTCCAGGTATATTTCAGTGCCTGTTTTCTGGTGAATGTTATAATATATTCATTTCTCATAATATCTTTTGAGTTTTTGTGAAATAATTTCTAAATCTAATTGACTAAAAAGATAGAGTCACATTGTAAAATATATCCAAAAACCTTCAGAGATTATTTGTCTACTAAAGCAATAATCAAAAAGTTTAGCTGAGTGTTTTGGTGCATGCCTGTAATTTCTGTACTTGAGAGGCTGATCCGTCAGCAATAGCAATTCTTTCAGCAACCTAAAAAGACCTTGTTTCAAAATAAAAAATGAAAAGGGGTAGGGGTGTAGCTTGGAGGTAAAGTGTTCCTGGCTTCAATCCCCAATACTACCACCAAAAAAAAAAAAATCATAAATAATAGTCTTGCGGGGCATGGTAGTGTATGCCAAAATGTGGGAGCCTGAGATAGGAAGATGGCAGATTTGAAGATAGTCTCAGCAACATAGTGAGACTCAGTAACATAGCAAGACCCTGTTTCAAAACAAAAATAAAAGATGGGATCTGGGGGGTGTAGCTCAGAGGTAGAATGCCTCCAGGTTCAATCTCCAGTACAAATAAGTAAATAAATAGTCTAAGGATTCCACAAATATTTTCTCAAAGTTTCTGTTTCTCATAATTCTTGGTGCTGGACAAAGCAAAAAACAAAAAAGAATGGTCACTTTGATTTCATAACTTACTAAATGATTTGTACACTCCTATGAACAAATACCAAGTGATCAGACCACAAATGCCACATTCTCAACTGTGCTAGAAAGTATACAGTGCAAGTTATGGAAGGAAGTGGTGAGGAAAAGCTTGGTGGAAACCAGCATGCTCAAGAGAAAAGAGAATAGGCAATGGTGTCAGAAATGCCTAGAAATTAAGCATATAATTGCAATTTGGTGTTTAATTTACTCATTCTTATACACACCATGGGCTCTTGCAGGTAAAACTGCCTTCTTTAGAAGAGACCAATTTGGAATTTGGTGCAATGTGTCTGGTACGACAGAAGCCCAGTAATTTCTAGCTCTTTAATTTTGTTCACAAGGAAAGTAATATTTAAGCTCATCCTAGGAAATGACTAACCATTTCTTCAAAGAGTATGAAGAATGCCATTTTCAATTTCAGATAAAATACAAATAGGTAGGAATAAAATGTGTAGCACATGCACAAAGAATATAAAATACTCTGTTATGGCTAGAAGATGTAAAGACGTAGTATGTGGGAGAAGACTGGAGAAGCAGACAGGGTCCTGATATGAGACACTTGAATGCTTTGCTCCAAAGTGTAGCCTGGACTGTGTAGACAGCGGATTAGGAAAGAGTGATGAGAGTTCAAGTGGACGGTAAAGTGGCAAGTTCTGTGTAAATAAAAATGGACTTTTATTAATGAGTAATATCATCAGATGATGATCGACCATCCATCCGTCCACCTATTTATCTTTACCTATCTGCCTGCCTTATGTACTGTGTCGTAAACATTGAATAAAGATGCAAAGCAGGTTAGTCAATGACATTACAGAAATATTTAGTGATGCTTTCTCTTTTAGTAGTCTCTGCTAGTACTATTTCCTCCCTTTTAAAGGTATAAAATAGTACCAAAAAATAGAAGTAATGAAGAGAACTATATAACTGAAACTGATGTAAGCACCAGTTTTTTGTTTGATAAGTGTGTGTGTGTGTGTGTGTGTGTGTGTGTGTGTGTGCATGTTAGTTATTTACTGGGGATTAAACCCAGGGGCATTCTACCTTTACCTCTGAGTTATACCTCCAGTCGTATTTTTTTTAAATTTTAAAACAGAATGTCAAATTTCAGAAGGCTAAGTTGTTGAGGCTGGCCGAGAACCTGCTGCAATCTTCCTGTCTCAGCCTCCCAAGTACTAAGATTACAGGTGTGCACCACTGCACCCAGCTAAGCACCAGCTTTTGGTACAAATAAACATAGTCATCTTTACTTCATTGTGTGTGTGTGTGTGTGTGTGTGTGTGTGTGTGTGTGTGTGACTATGATTGAACCTAGGAGCACTCTAACACTGTGCTACACCCCCAACCCTATTTTATTTTTATTTTGAAACGAGTCTTACTAAGTTGCTGAGCCTGGTCTTGAACTTCTGATCCCTTTGTCTCAGCCTTCCAAGTACTGGAATTACAGACATGCAGCACTGCGCCTGTTTTACTTCATACACTTTTTAAAACCAAATGGTAGCTGGGAGGTAGTCCAGTGGTACAGTAGTGATCTACCATGTGTGAAGCCTGAAGTCAAATCTCCATTACCACAAAAACACACAAACAAAACCAGCAAAATGTTGTGTATAAATTAGAAATCCCAGATATGGACTCTGATCCTGACAGCATGAAGACCTCTACAGAACCACTCCCCATGGAAGCTGGTGGAATTTATTTTTAAGAAATAATTTAAAGCCTCTGGAAATAGTCCTAAAAGTCAAAAAGTAATTGAGGAAACCTCTATTAATCTAAAAAAATATAGTAAGAAATGTGAGATTCTGGTATCTGAACTTATCCCACTGCCTCTCCCTCTCTAGTCTAGTAAAGTCCATTCCATGCTGATTTCAGCAGCCAGAAATAGAAGGCCCCTGCACCCCAGTTCCCAGGCAGAAGGCTTTCTTTCCCAGAGGAGCAGGATGCCAGTAATTTTTATCCAACCCTCAGATTCTGGTTGCTGAATATAAATCCTAAGTGACTGGTCAAGAGGAAGCTGGAGTAGCTATATTAAAACCAAACAAAATATATTAAGAAACAAAAAATGATACCAGGTTAAAGGCCATTTTATAGGAGGGAAGCACATCAAGCGATGTGTTCATGCGTGAACGGTGTCACTATGAGTCTCACTATGTTGTATAATTATAGTGCACCAATGAAAGTATAAGAAAATTAAAAAATAAAATAAAACATTTTAGAGTGACAAGGGGGTTATATGCCTCTAACTGGGAGCCATGGTGCATGCCTGCAATCCCAGTATTCGGAAGGCTGAGACCAGAGAATCACAGGTTCAAGGCCAGCATGCTGTAATTAGTAAGATTTTGTTTTAAAATTAAAAAATAAAAAGGGCTGGAGATGTGGCTCTGTGTTAAAAGGCCCCTGGGTTCCAAAAAACTGTGTGTGTGTGTGTGTGTGTGTGTGTGTGTGTGTGTGTATGTGTGTTAGGACTAAGAGCAGAACAAAGATGCATAAAGCTCTCATAATCTGCAGGGTGGTACCAACATAATGATAGACATGTATGTGAATGGAGGAAATAAAAAAGTCACTTATATGGGCAACAATTATGTTCACATACTTGGAAAGCTATAAAGGCAATTCAGTTGAGATGATACCAAATTTTTTCCTAGGATATAGAAAAACTAGAACTTTCCTATCCTGCTACTAGGAGTGTAAATGGTTTAATATCTTCAGACTGACATTTGGCATTTTCACAAGAAATTAAATCTATACCCACTGCCTAATTCAGCCATTCTGTTTCTATACAAATATTCATACCAGGCATAGTGGTGCATGCTTGTAATACCCGCACTTAGGATGCTGAGATAGGAGGATCGCAGGTTGGAGGTAACCCTCAGCAGTTAAGCAAGGCCCTGAGCAATTTAGCAAGACCCTGCTTCAAAATTAAAGGCTTAAATAGGGTCAGGGATGTGGCTCAGAAGTAAAATGCCCCTGGGTTCACTCCCCAGTACACATAAAAACACACAAAAAAAATTCATACAATTTTGTCATAGCCAAAACCTGGAAAAAATGTGATTTTTCATTACCATGTGAATGGATAAGCAAACTGTGTGACATACATAAATATTTCTTGCAGATAAATAAAAATGATTTATAGGTATGTATAATGATATGGATGAATCTCAAAATAATTGTATTGAATGAAAGAAGCTAGAAAATAAGAAAAATATACCATATGATTTAATTTACATAAAACTCTTGACAATGTGAAGTAATTTATAGTAATGGAAACTAGATGAGTGATTGAAATGATATGAAAGAATGGATTACAAAGAGGCACCAGAAAATTTGAAGTATAATACACACATTCATTATCTTGATTGTAGTGACTGTTGCACAGATATATGCATATGTCAAATCTTATTAAACCATATATTTTAAGTATGTGTGACTTATTTTACATAAAGTCATTTTCAAAAAAGAAAAGGATTATTTAAAAATAAATAACCAACTGTGCATTAAAAAAAAAAAAGACTTCGCACAAATCTGTTGCTTCTAAAATCACATTAGGGGAAAAGTTTATAATTGAAAAATAAATTTATTTTATTTTATGCCCTGGCTTGTAGACTAAATTGCTGCCAGAGCCGTGACCTTTGAAATCTTCAATTACCTAATAGTAACTGAATTTTACCTCCAAGTTTCTTTACAGAGCTTTCCCAAGAACTCATATCAATTTCTGAGCAAAAGGTCAGAATGTTCTGCTATATAATATGGGTTTTCATTATTTCCTATAAACTATGACATTTTCAAAATGTCAGCATCGCAGAAAACTTGAGTATTTTTCACTCTTTCTTCTGGATATATACTATGAAATATATAACATGAAATTCATATGAAATACTTGCCTTTTACTGCTGATGTGTAATAAGTGGTAACAATAGTGATATACAGAATTTTAAAAAATATTTTCTTGCAGAATTTAAAGCAGACTGAGGTGTGCTTGTAAATCACCTGGGAATGTTGATGCATGGATATTATCTGACAAATTTCCACATTAAACTATAACTCAATTTTCTTAGGGAGTAAAAAAGTCAGTAAATTTTATATATATAATCATAAAATGAAGAAAATACACATTAATAAAATATGCAGGGCAATTTAGAACAATTAAATAGACTTAAATAAGGTTCCCACCACAGTAAAAATGCTTTTAAATTGTTTCATTAAATATATTGACATTTCATGAATTTAATAGTTGACTAAGAGTAGTTAATAACCTATTGGTTTTAAAATACATTATTCTGAGTGTGGTGTGGTGGCACACACCAGTGATTCCAGTATTTGGAAAACTGAGACAGAAGGATCATAGGTTCAAGGCCAGCCTCAGCAACTTAGTGAGGCCCTGTTTCAAAATTTAAAAAAATAAATAAATAAGATAGGGCCAGGGCTGTAGGTCAGAGGTAAAAATGTCTCTGAATTCATTCCCCAGTACCAAAAATATATATATTTTATTATGTATTATATATATACATATATTATATTTGTGTGTGTATAAAATTCTAGTGTTCACTTACCCAGTAAAATATTTAGAAGGCAATTTTTCAATCAACTACATTCATACTCCAAAGACAACTGGTGAAAATATACTCTACTTTTTCATTTGAATGTTATTTACATTTTCCAAGACCTCATTTTCCATTAGGCTACAATTCAATATTTGATATTCTATATCCTATTCAGCTCAATTTATTCATTATAAACACTGAATATTTGGAAGTGTATGATGAAAAACAAAATCACATTTTATTATTTTTAACAATAGTTTCATGCTGGCAGAATAGGAGAACCTGCATGAATTTGAAGAATCTTTGATTATCATTTATTTCCCATAAATTCAAGCCTACAGAAGACCCTGTATGAAAATACTTATCAGAAGGGTATAATTATTTTCAGGAAAAGAAAGACCTGAATAGGTTTTCAAAAAGTTCTAGTTCTCATTTTATTATTTTATTTTTTCTATTTTCTATTATAGACTTTCCAATTGCAATCATTGTATTCTGAGTAAGTAGCATCTAAAAGGTGGATTAGCATTGTTGTTGATCCTAAAAGTGAGATGGTATGATTATTGTCAATGTGTTGAATATAAAAATCAGCACCTATGACCCTGCACTATATCCTACAATAGAATCTAAACTACCAGTTGAAAATATTACAAGTCACAAATATGAATGCAAACAAATGTGAATATCTATTACCTGCTAATCACCAGAACTGTTTCAGCTTAAATTCCTGATTCCTACCACAATGGAAAAAATGGCACAAGACATTTTGCTGTAAACTGTTAGGAAACTGAAAATTACGAGGCAGTAAAAATGCAGGTATATGATCTTTTCTTTTTTTTTTAATTTTTTTATTGTAGTAATTCGTGCAATATAGCATACATCTTTGTTAAGTACGAGTTGTTAACAACATATTTGCACACAGTTCTCATTTGACCCTTTCCCCAATTCCCACCCCAATCCCCTCCCCTTCCCTCCCCCTCAGGTTCACTTCAGTGAGTGACCTTGATATGATTGTGTAATTACATCATGTG
>PVLC010008227.1:0-59478 GCA_004027655.1 Graphiurus murinus | reverse complement strand
TCCCTCTCTCTCTCTCTCTCTCTCTCTCTCTCTCTCTCTCTCTCTCTCTCTCTCTCTCTCCTTGTCTGCTCCTCTCTTCCTCCTCCCAGGGAGACAAACCTCTCTGCTCTGAGAGGCCCCGTGGATCCAGCCTTCATCCAGCAGCGACACTGGGCAGTGGATATTGTGACCCCCTCCCATGACTGAAGCCCCATCTCCAGCCCAAGCTTCCCTTGGAATCCTTTAGGCTGCTCAGTTTGGGGGTGCTTGCTACGCTGCAGTAGATGATGGGCATGCACCATCTGCAGTTTCCTAAAGAGCCCTGTGGTCTCCCCAACTCTGCAGAGCAGCCGGGGCTGAGGGTCCCCAACACAGCAACTCCAGGTTGCCAATCAGAGCCAGCTGAAGTCCAGGCCCCTCCTCCCTCTTTGGCGTCTTTGAGACTCCTCCATCTTCTTTTGATACCTGGCTGCCTTTGCTCTGTGACCAGGAGGGTTTAGAGCAGCTGTGGTTTGGGACCCCGGCTCTGCCACCAGTGCTGGGACACACTCTTGTTCCTGCATCTCTGTGGCTTGTGATGGCCTGTGAAATGGAGAGAAACTGGTCTGTGGAGCCACACTGACGTGGGTACAGATTCCAACCCTACCACTTCACGGTTTTGGACCACACCTACGAGGCCGTGTCCTTTTCTATAAAACGGTAATTAATGAGAGCCGTGCAGAGTGACTCTGGGCATTGGACACTATGATGTGGTCAGAGTGCATGACAGGAAATAGGCAAAGAACTCCCCCAAATCTAGAGACTGAGAATAGCAGCGAGCACCCAGTCCTCGGGACTCTGCGCAGTGGCTGGGGGGAGTGTCCCCTCTGCTGTGTGGCCTCAGCTCCGCTCAGTTGCAGGGTCAGCAGAGCTGGGCGGTCACACAGCTGGCTGTTAGCAACTGCTTTGGTACTTCTCCCTGGGACCCTCCTCTACCAGAAGCCTTGACAGGTTTTCCTCCGTGCTGGGCTCAGCGCAGTGTCAAGAGGTCAAAAGCAACATTTGTGAGACCCCCAAAGATGTGCCTTCGGGAACTTGGGAGAGTCACTTCCCTCCATCTCATTGTCAAGTTCTGCCTGGCAGGTAATGGGCCACTCGAGACTCCCAGGGTGGGAAAGCGGGCCCACTTCCTCAAGGAAGACCCACAAAGTCACATTGCCAGGCGATACACATACCACGCCAGAAGGGATCCATGCCCGTGTTTCGCAATCCACCACACACATGCAAGAAGCTATCTCTGCACAGTGACCAAGTCAGACAGTTAGAATAAAACCATAAAACCCCAGTATTATTTGATGATTCCCTGCTTTGAAATGTTTTGCATGTGACTTTGAGCGAGTTATGAAGCCTCTCCTGTTTTACTGTCTTTATTAGAAGGTCATCAGCCCAGCCTGGTGGCACACGCTTGTAATCCTGGCATTTGGGAGGCTGAGACCGAAGGATCCAGGTTCGCAGCCAGCCTCAGCTACTTAGTGAGGCATTCCACAACTTAGTGAGACCCTGTTTCAAAATAAAGAATAAAAAATAGGGCTGGGGATGCGGCTTGGAGGTAGAATGCCCCTGGGTTCAATCCCCAGTACTGCAAAATAAATAAATAAATAAATAAGTCATTCCCATGCAGGTGCATGTTTGTGGTGGAGGGATGCCGCCTTTACCTCCCAGGTTCTCCATGACACTATCACCACAGGAGATGGAGATGGAGGATCGACATCTAAAGATGCCTGAACTTTGAGCCGGGCCTGGGACAGCAGTCTGCCCCTGCAAGCTTCCCACGGGAAGCGAAGCCTCGGCGGAAAGCCCCTGAGTGTCCCCTTTGGCCTTAGAGACACACAGAAGCCCTCTGCTAGGACTCTGACCTGGCCCCGGGGAGCAAGGACAGTACTCCTTCTTCGTTCTCAGCCTAGCTCTAGGTCAGCATTCCTACCCCATCCATGGTAAGATGGTAAATGTTCAGCAGGGAGAAGCAAGTACCAAACACAAGGCAAGAGCAAAGGAACAGGACAGCATTTGCCTCATGCCTGTTAGTGCAGAACCCCTCTTTCCACGATCACCAGAAAAAAAAAAAAAGACAGACAGCTCAATCCATAGCAAAGCTTGAAGGCTTGTGAGGAGCTGGGAGCTCCCCTGTGCTAGAACCCCCACGCCCAGGCCCAGGGCTTCGGCCAAGGAGCTGCATTCTCTCCTGCAACAGCTGCTCATTGGCACCAACTCTATGGAGTCCAGACATCCTGGGTATTGCTGCGGCCCAATTCCACCCACACATTCCCCCAGGGAGCTTGGCACACCCTGCGGTCCAAGCTGCTCTCTGCCACCCCTGTCCCCAAGAAAACCTCTTCTCCACTCCTGCAGGTTCCTAGGGAGAGGGTCCAGGCCCAGCTTGGCACTGCTGTGTCCACCGGCACGCAGCTTCTCTTCCCTTGGAGCTCTGTTCCTTCTGTGGGGTGGACTCCATTCACCCCTCAGTCCTCCCTACCACCCCTCATCCAGCCCTGTGCTGGATGAAGCCCCTCTGCAGGGTGTGTGTTGCTTTCCTTTGCAGTACTCCTGCGGGTAATTATGCCATCATTCTCAGGCTGTGCTGATGAATGGCCATCTCCTCTGACGCTCTATACTTCTGTGAGAACAGGAAGCACTTTCCCAGCCTCTTGTTCCTGACCCCAGGTACTCCTCAGTCCCAGACTCATTGTGATTACCTACAACATAAGAGAAGGGGGGAAAGAAGGAAGGAAGGAAGGGAAGGAGGGAGGGAAGGAGGAAGGAAGGAGAAAGGAGGAAGGAGAAGGAAGGAAGGAAGGAAGGAAGGAAGGAAGGAAGGAAGGAAGGAAGGAAGGAAGGAAGGAAGGAAGGTGAAAGGAAGGAGATGGAAGGAAGGAAGGAAGGAAGGAAGGAAGGAAGGAAGGAAGGAAGGAAGGAAGGTGAAAGGAAGGAGATGGAAGGAAGGAAGGAAGGAAGGAAGGAAGGAAGGAAGGAAGGAAGGAAGGAAGGAAGGTGAAAGGAAGGAGATGGAAGGAAGGAAGGAAGGAAGGAAGGAAGGAAGGAAGGAAGGAAGGGAGGGAGGAAGATGAAAGGAAGGAGGGAGGGAGGACCTCCCCCTCCGCGCAGGCTCAGCTAGCCGATGAGCCGATGGTTGGGAAAGTAGGGTCCCAGGACAGGACTCCATCTCAGAGTAAGGCCTTCTGAAGAAGCACAGGCACTTCTTTCAAACCTTCAACCTGGAGCCCCAGTGACTTTACCCTTTGTCCCAAGAGTCCCTCCTGCTGTCCCTCCAGGGAGATTCAGGCATACTGTTACAAATATTTCAGCAGGACTCAGTCCCCAGTCGCACGGAGCTACCACTCAGGGGCGGAGAAAACCTCAAGGGCTTTGCATGCACGCGGTCATTCTTGCCGGGTGTATCGGACACCTTCAAGTGTCCCCCGGTTGTGGTCTGTGAGAAGGACAAGAGGGAGAATCACGAGTTGAAAACTGCTGTCGGGGGTGGGGAGGGGGGGTGGCTTTCTGTAAAGATGCGTCGGAGCCCAGCAGAAGCACAGCCGGCGGCGGCTTCCTGTTGGCTGCTCTTCCAGACAGTCTGAGCAGGCTGCCGGCAGAGCCTAACTTCAGAGGGGAACTTTGCCCCGTGGCTCAGAGCCTAGATCATCGTGTAAAGACCGACAAGCAAGAGAGCACAGCTAGTGTTTTCTAGATAATGTCAACAGTGAGGAGACGCTGACCGGGCCCAGAAACGGAAGCCTCATTCCATTTCTTCATTGTCTCCTTCAGTGTTAGGGAGTTCCACCAAAGACAGTGTCCCTGGTGGTTGTGCTTCCTAATTCACATTTTAAACGTGTTTTCATTTCAACCTCAAGAGAGGTCAAGCTCACGTGGGAGGCCCGGAGCTGAGAGCAGGATGGGTACCCTGGCCCACTGGGTGAGCTGGGAAGGTGCTGGTCTGCACTCCACCGAGTTCTCTGAGTGCAGGCGCTGGATGGTTCCTGTGGGTTCCCACAAAGCCAAGCTGCCTCTGCAGACTGGGCACGTCTGGGCTGGGTTGAGGGCTTAGGAGAGAAAATCATGGGGCGGAAATCCTTTTTTCCTCATGCTAAATTATTTTTTGCTGCCCCTGTGAGTTGGGGGAAAAACTGGGGACGGCACCCCAAATTGTGAGTAATACAAATGGCAGAATTACTGTAAAGGAGCTTTTATTGAAGAACCCAACCAGCAAATGGGGTAAATGACCACCAGGTGGCAGTAGTGACTGGGTCCTTGCCTGGACCTACAGATTCCAAATCTTGCTCTGTGGGAGAAAGCAAGGCCTGAGGCTCAGTAACTCGCCAGGTGTTTTCCAGTTAGCTCAGCTTGTGATTTCGTCTCCACCTTGGAGAGCACAGCTATTGCATCAGAACTTAAAGCTTTGTTTTCACAGTTCCTGGGTGATCGGTGCAAACTCCCTTCTCCCATTGGGTCTCGGTGCATGGGCACCCACCAAGCCAGGCAAAGAATCTGCAGAGAAGAAAAGGGGGCCCCTTTTCCCTTGTAGCTCAGCGAGCACCCGGTCCCACCAACCCTGAGGCCTCACCCAGTTGACAGGGCCTCAGAGGAGACTGTGCCGCTCTGGGTGGGGGAGGGTGAGTCAGGAATAGACAGCAGGTGTGTTCAAAGAGGAGGTGACATTTGAGTGGTGTTGTGAAGCTCTCTGTGACTCACATTTGCCTGCCAGGGAGGAAGGTGAGATTATTCCAGGCAGTGGAGGAGCCCGGGCCACCGGAGTCTGTGTGGCCCGTAACGGAAGTCGGCAGAGGTCACCACCACAGGGAGTGTGTGTCATGAGGGTGGGGGTGAAACGAAAAGAAGATGTGGGTCCCCCTGAGAAGGGTGCTGGGACTGTCGTCCTCAACCATGGAGCGTTGGATCAACCACACTCCTCCTCCCATGTGGTACAGGGGTCGTCCTGGCCTGGGCGGGCAGGCTGGCAGATCAGGAGACAGAAGCCAGAACATCCCCTCTGTGGCTGAGAGTTGGACCTAGATGATCTGGGACAGAATCCACCGGATACCTCAAGCATTGCCATGTGGGGCAGAGTCGGGGTGCCCAGAGTCCCCAGGACCTCTGCACAGTGCTCCCTTCCCCTCTGTCCCCTGGATCCTGCGATGACTTCTGAGACACTGCTGGAAATGTGTGACCGTTTCTGCGGCCCGTCTACACTGGGGACTTGGTGAACAGCAAGCATGGAGGAAGGACCTGGATCCTCTTGCACACATTGGGTCCAGGATCCCAGACAGGCTTTGCCGCATTCACCTGGGGTTGGAGCTCAGGAGCCAGCCTAGCCAGAGCCCTGAGGAGTTGAGTGCTCCCTGGGAGTACTGCTCCAGAAAGGAGGTCCCGCAAGACAGGCTGTGCAGAGGAAGCAGGGCTGACATGGATGGCTAGGGGGGAGAGTCAGCCAGCAAGGAGCTCCACCCAGTAGCTCAAGGAGAGAATTAGAAAAGGGAGGTGTGACGTTGTTCACTCCTTACTCTCTAGGTCTTTCTTGGGCCACCATTGTTCTGAGCACTGGCCAAAGTCCTCCCAGGGAACTGGGGTTCCCAGGAGAGGAAGCTGACCTGGAGCAGGACGGCAGCAAAGAGAAAGTAAAGGCTGACAGTTTTCTCCCCACTGATGCTGGTGAGAGGCAAGAGGAAGCAGGTGAAGCCCCGGGGACAGGGGACACTGCTTTGAGGAAGTTAGACTTGAGCAAGACCTGAACGCAAAGAGTAGACACTCCAGCCGGTGGGGAGGCTGAGAAGCAGGGCTGGGGAGTGGGAAGGGATGGAGAGGCAGGATGTGGACACCAGGAGGGCCCATGACTGGTGCACATGACAGGTACACCTCCAATCTCTGGAAAGGCTTTGGATCTCACTCAGGATGAAGGAAGCCGGGGAAGTCTTGAAGTGCTGCCTGCCATCACTGGAAGCAATTGTAAAGCCAACACCCTGTATAAATTGAGGCTCTAGAGGCACAAGTGAACAGGTCAGAAGGCCGCAGAGTGGTCCAAGGAGACCACAGGAGGATGCAGTGGCAGGGGAGTGAGGGGGTGTAGTGGGTTGGGACAATGTTCAGAAGGAACCCATGGATCTGATGTAATGGGGTGGGGGAAGGGAGGGAAAGGGGACCTGGGATGAGATCACTGCGATTCATGGCATGGCAGGAGATGGGGATGATGATGTCATCACAGCATAACACCAAATGAGGATGATGATGTCATCACGGCATGGCACCAAATGAGGATGATGGTGTCATCACAGCATGACATGAGATGCTACGATTACGTCATCAAAGACCTTTTGGCAGTTCAAGCGGAGATTTCTGGCCAAAGCCAGATTTGGGTTGAGAATGAGTGGGTACCACATGTGGCTGCTACCCCCACCTGCACAACAAGCCCTCCACGCCCAGGAGCCCTCTCCTGGGCCCTTGGTTCTTATCAAGACTAGCACTTCTCCCCGGTCTGTGTCGTCAGTGTAGGTCACTGGACCGTGAACTCCTTCTCTCTCCCCAATTCTCACTGTTGTTTCTCCTCCGTGGCCACTTTGTTCTCTCTTTATGTCATTCGTACTAGTTGAAGTGAAGCCATCAGCGTGTCCTGAATTTTGCATGACGACAGCACATGAGATGAGACTCCTACTCTGGGAAGCTCTTGCTAGATCAGAAATTGTCTTCTTTTCTCCTTCCAAAGAGAAAAACATACCATCAAACACAGCGGCCAGCCCCTTATTCTGCTAAGAGATTCTAAACATTAACTGTAGTAGTGTAGCCATAGCTGAGAGTTCCTTATTGACAAGTAACTGTCATACCTTGACCTATTTTACATTTCTCAAAGGATATTGTCCTCTAAAAGTACTGGTATCTAATTTTCAGGAGCTAAATATTTTCAAGCATCTTAACAGAACCTCAGAAAGGCTTTAGGGTAGAAATTTCAGGTGGTTTCCTGCCAAGGAGAAAAGCAAACACATAAATTCACATCTTTATTTATGTCACAATAGCATCTTAAAAAAAAGAAATGCTTTACAGATTGCTGCACTTTAGATATCATTTCTAATTTAGATATCAAAAGAGAATCAGCGGGTGCTTTGTCAGTGAGGAAATCTAAGCATTGAATGGCAAGTTTCCAGCCAGAGCTGGGGTAAATTCCAGTCTGAGAGGCTCTGCAGACGGCCTGCACCCCAGACCTGCGTGGAAGAGCCAGATGGGAACATTTTATTTTTTTTCTCCCCTTCAAGGGCATCAATCTTTTTTTTTTTTTTTTTTTTTTTGCGGTACTGGGGATTGAACTCAGAGGCATTCTACCTCCGAGCTATACCCCCAGCCCTATTTTTTATTCTTTAATTTGAAACCGAGTCTCACTAAGTTGCAGAGTGCCTCACTAGGTAGCTGAGGCTGGCCGCGAACCCGGATCCTCAGGTCTCAGCCTCCCGAATGCTGGGATTACAAGCGTGCGCCACTACGCCCGGCTCAAGGGCATCAATCTTAAAAATATTTGTTACAAAGGACTGGCTGCCATAACTTAGCATATTGTTCAGTGCAAATGAACATGTGGGCATGGGGACCTTCTGACTCACCCAGAATAAGTACCTCATTTGGCCCTTTGCCAGGAGAGTTCCCCTCTCCCGCAGGGCCTCCAGGCAGGTGTCCCAGCCCCTCTGTAGCCACTGCCCACCCCCCACCCCCGCCTGCCTCCTCCTTGCTTCTGTTGACAGGCCCTCCTCCCTGCAGGGAGTCTGTTGGTTAAACACTTTTCTTCTGTGGTTCCTTTGAGTGGGCTCACATGTTTCCACACTTTCTTCTCCTGGCACACCCGGGCTGCAGGCTGATCCTTTCAAGACAAAGGAGGGGGAAGGGACTTAGAACACTCCCCACTGAACCCCCAGCCTTCATCTTGTACAGCAAGGAGGCCAGAGAAGAGAGATGAATCGAATCACCACCTCCATGGATTCATGCCACCGTCATCAATGATGATCCCAACAGAAGTAGTTGGAACGAAGTGTCAAATGAAATGGTTGTCGGGAAAGGAGGAAGCCTGGTGGCCTAGCCACGTGGAAACCCCAAGGGTTCCTCCCACACAGCTCTCTGCAGTGGAAAAGCTGAGACAGAAACAGTGTCCAGAGCTCATGCGAGGGCTCTCGCTTTTGACACGCGTGACATTGTCTATTTTCACAGCAGCCCTTTGAAGCAACCATTATCAGTCGCTGTTTTCCATACACACGGAAGTCGGTGCTCAGAGAGGCGAGGTTGCTTGCCTGATGTCACAAAGAACTTGATGGGGCTGACATTTAGACTTTTGTGTCTCCAAAACACACACTCCTAAGCACCGTCCACTCTGCTCATCCATGTGAATGCCGTCTGTCCCCTCAGAGTTAGCTGTTCTCAGCCACTCAGTAAATTACAGTCCCTGGAATTTGAGGGAGATGGAAGGGATGGTCACTTTTGCCTGGATTCCCCCACCAGTAAGTGGTTTTATGACCTGAGCGTAAGGTCAAGTGGGAATGTGTGCAAACCGACCAAGGAACTACGCAAATCTCTCCTTATCTGTGCGGGTGTTGCCATTGCAACAACTGTGTCCCCAGCACAAAGCCAGAGAGCGAGCACACGATGGTTTGACCAAGTGGCCTTGTGCAAGAGTCTGCCGTATCCAGAAATCTCTTACCCAAGATCTCTTTCAGCCTTGCTCTTCTCGAGTACTGGAAGGCAGAATGGCCACACAGGTCCACCTCCAGCAGGACAGGGAGAGGAGTGCCACCCCCCCCCTGCACTCACGAGGTGTGGGCACTTGCAAAGTCAGTTCGGAGTGTCATAATAAATACCCAACTGTCCTTTGGTAGGAGCTAGTCTGGAGGGAGCCAAAGTTACTGAAGAAAGGCAACGTGTTTGAATTGCATTCGTAATAAGATGCTTGTGTTTGTGACAACTCTTGTTCTTCTAGAATTGTCACTAGCATCACTCTAGTGACAACTCTAACCTCTTGGGACACCATAATCCTTCAGCTGGTGTGAGCTATCTACTGTCCACGGGCGTAACAGACTGACTCTGTATTAAAAGTACAACTTGCATTCATATTTATAAAAGGAAAGCATAAAATAATGATATCTGATGAAGGGTAACTGAATTAATAAAGTTAAAATTTATTACAGCGGACGTGGTGGTACATGCTTGTAATCCTAGTACTTGGAAGGCCAAGACTGGAGGATCCGAGTTTGCGGCTAGCCTCAGCTACTTAGTGAAGCCCTCTGCAACTTAGTGAGACCCTGTTTCAAAAGAAAGAGTTAAAAAAAAAAATACAGGGCTGGGGATGTAGCTCAAAGGTAGAATGCTCCTGGCTTCCATCCCCAATACTACAAAAAAAAAAAAGGATTATTATGAAGTTTCTGTGTGTAACCATAAGTGGCGTCTTTGAAGGGCCAACCAGATATTTTGTATGAAAAAAGACCTTCTGCTTGTTTCCATGGGCTGCACCGTACGTCACATTGTATGTCACATCTTAAGTGTGATAGTTGGCCTGAACCTACCCGCCCACCTACCTCCCTCCCTCCCCCTGCCTTCCTTTCTTCCTCCCTCTCTCCTTCTCCCTTTCCTTCTTTCTTAAGATGAGCATCACTAAATGCCTACTCTGTGCAAATGTGAACTTGGTACTGAAGATGTTTTTCAAACAATGATTAAGCTAGAGGTCTTGCGCTAAAAGCACATCTGGTATGGAAAGGTGAGTTCTTTTCACCACCATAAAAACAATTTCATGCAGTTTACAGCCACAGGGATTGACAGTGACAATCGCTATGGAGTCCCCAAGCAGCCAGAGAAGCCTTCCCAGGGTTGGGCTGTGTGTATTGAATTTTCTTTCTAGTCCCCTGGTTGGCAAGACTCCTCTGAATTTGGCCAAAGTTTAGAAAGGATGTGAGCTCAGTAACGTGACGTACGGTTCCATCTAGATGCTTCTCTGTCAAAGGTCCCCTCCACAGAGGGAAGAAGGCACCACTGGAACCACCTGCAGCTCCGCAGGGAAGGTGGCCCTCTATACATGCGTGCTGTTCTCCAGTGACCCGGTGATGGCACACGCTTTGACACCCCCCCTCCCCCAAGCTGGAGGTCACCTCCCAGGCTGAGGACAGCTGAGACCAACCAGGGAGGAACTTGCTGTCACCGGTAAAAGCTCCAGTGGCCTGAGCTGAAGCTGTCTTCCCTCCCCCTTCTTTCTCTTCTCCAATCCAGGCCTGCTCCCAAGCCATTGTGCCTGATCCACAGTGGTCAGTGGGCTGCCCATCATGCCAGTTTGCTAAACATTCTTACACCCTTTGGTCCTGGTTAGGATGCACCAAGATGGCGGTGACAGAACCAAAGGGCACCCAGAGGGGCACTCAAAGTGGACCCAGGTCCTGGAGCCCAGTGGAAGGGAGGGCCCTGAGTCCACAGGTCAATCCTTCCAGGTGGGTGGAGTGTGCTAGTGTTTTTATTTTTCCCTGAAGCCCAGACTGGGACCAAACAGAGCAGTCCAGGAGAGGAGGACAGTGAGGCTTAGGGTGGTGCCCAGCTCAGAGGGTGACCAGGCAGGTGAAGCCCTGTGTCCTGCCCAGGGGAGCTGATGGGCCCTGCCCAAGGCATAGGAATGAGCATTGAGGCTGAGCAAGGCCAGGATGATGGGGATAAAGGTGCAAGCAGGAGGAGGGGAGGGCAGAGCACACCGTGGTCCAGACACTGCTAAATTTTCCCAGCATCAACACGGTGACATTTCTCTACTCACAGAGAACCAGTGTGCTCCTGGTACAGGAAGAGGGGTTCATCCATCAAACTGGGCTGGGCCTGGGAGTGGGAGATAGGTAAGGAGGGGAGCCCGAGGACACAGGACTGGCCTGGGCAATGGGCAAAGGTGGGGACCTGTGCCCAGCACCCCACACCCCTTGGCTCCAACCCAGCACTTATCTGTAAATCGAGCATGCATGGGGCCAGGATACATATCTTTTGGGGCCTCCAGAGAGTTGGAAACCACATCCGTACCTTGGCTTCCACACGAGAGGAACTGGCCAGGGCTGGAGGACGCCCGCTCACCCCCAGCTGCCTCCGCTTCCTCCCGACATCTCTGTGAACGCGGTGGGATCTGCCTCTGTCCTCCCTGGCGCGGATCACGGGCCCTCCTGTTGATCTCAGCTCTTCCAGATGTGCAGGGCTCCCCCTCCCCCAACTTCTTCCTCACCTCAGTGCTTCAGTCTACACAGATCTCACCCCACCCCCAGCACCAGGCACACAGAGTGGTCTCCTCCTGCCCTGTGTCTACACTGAGTGCAGCATGCAAAGCAGGCTGACAGTGACCCGGGTCAGGCTGACCCCTTCTACACACGCAGTGGACACCCCAACACTTGTCTATCTGTCTACACTGCACTTTCCTTTGGCCCCCAGCACTACCTCCGTGGCTCTCCTTGCACAAGCTACCTTTGGTTCCCTAGCACCAAGACCAGAAACGGCCTGAGCGGGCAGAGCCACAGAGTGAAGCATAGCCTCCTACCCCAGTGGCCCAGGGAAGAAGCCCTGCAGACCCCTCCTCTGTGTGGCCTCAGTTTCCCTTGTGTGAAACAGGGGCAGCTCCAGGCTTCATAGATGGATGGAATTATGCAAGGACCCTAACCCTAACCCTAACCCTAACCCTAACCCTAACCCTAACCCTAGTGCCTCGTTCCTGGCTGCCGCTGTGCGTACCGGGCATCTCCTTGGGCTGTGTTCGGCCTCACTGAAGGGACGGTGAGAAGTAGCAGCACCTCTCCCGCCTTTGCAGGAAGCCTGGGCCAGTCACGCCATCACGTTCCAGCCCAGTGGGGTGTGGAAACGAGTGTGACCCGCAGGAAGCACAGATCAGCAGGTGATCTGCTACTGAGATGGAGTTGCAAAAGGAAACCTATTTCTGGGAAGAGCTCTTGTTAAGGGCTGAAGACCCGGTGGTGTGTCTCTTCCAGGGATTCCACAGGCTCAGGCACTTTGTCTCCTGGAGAGAAGTGCTGGCCCACCGGCAGCCCAAAGTGTCTGAGTATCTGCAGCCACAGCTGCGTTCTCTGGGTCCCCAGCCCTTCTTGACACAAAAGGCAGCCGTGGCGATGGGGTGGTGTGGCTGTGCATTATCCTGCAGAACTGACAACACCCCCCATTGTGGGAGATCAGTGACTTCCTTAGGCCCCCTCTGCTGCGTCCTGGCTAAGGACACTCTCTAGAGTGTGTGGCCATGTTCCCCAGAGAGGACAGGGCTCCAGCTCAAGGGAACTCTGTGACGGGGCTGCATCGGCTGCATGTTGTCCATGGAAGAGTCATCTTCCAGCAAAACTGAGGCAGGGACCAAAGCAACGCCTGCCAGAGCTCTCCTGGGCTCCTCTGGAGAGGAGGAGAGGCCTCCCTTCCCGGGGCTTTTCCCATGAGAGCTGCTCTTTGTCAGATAGTCAGAGTCATAAAATGCCCCTTATCTTCTCCTGTGGCTCTCCAGTTTTCCATCTGTCCCTCTGAGATAATATGAAAGTGGCCTAGCACAGAACATGGCATCCACAAGAATTCAATCCTCACCAGTTCCATGACCCCCTGGGGTCTCTCCATGGCTTGCAGCCTCAGACTCCGGTACAGACTTTCCAGGATCTGAGAAGCAAGCAGTTCTGATGAAAAGACATAAATATACACCTTTTGATTTCTAAGACTACAGTCAAGTTCTGTGTAACTAAAATGTAAAACAACAACAACAACAAAAATCACCCATCAGAGTTAGAAGCTTGGGATGAGTTTGAGAGACCAGTGTTCCCTAGCTCTCAGGGGTAGCACTGGAATCCACGGTCTCAGTTATCACTAAAAGAGAGGACTGATAGCAACTGCATCTTACTGTGGTTGCTGGGACGATTGCAGTAGAGAGGGCCTGTGACTCCTTGAGGAGAAGCCATGTCTACACTGCACACACAGGCTGCTCCAAGCTTACCGCTAGAGCATTCCTGGGGGTTCAGGAGTGGAGGGTGGCTGCGAAAGGCTGAAGAAGAAATGCACCAGGTCTTGCAGGTCTTTAGGTCTTGGCTTCAGGATACAGACTCAAGCTTGTAGGTTCTCAAGAGCCACAGCAGGATTCAAACAAGGGAGGATTTCAAAAAGTTCATTGAACCCCACCCCCAACATGGAGAGTATGTTGGAAAAGAAGGAATTGGGAAGTCAGAACCATGTTTTAGTCAGCTTTCCATTGCTGTCACAAAACACCTGAGATAATCAATTTGGGAAAGGTTGATGTGGGCTCACAGTTTGGGAGGTTTCTGTCTAGGATCAATTGGCCTGCCTGTTGTTTTGGGCCAGTGGCCAGGCAGTACAACATGGTGGGAGCACGTAGCAGAGCAAAACCACCCACCTGATGGCCCAGAAGCAAAAGGGGAGAAGGAAAGAGCTGGAGTCCCACCATCCCCTGCAAGAGTTTGCTTCTAGTGATCTAAAAGGCTCCCACTAGGTCCCGCCTCTTAAAGGTCCCACCACTTCCCAACAGTGTGGCTCCAGGGACTAAACCGATAACACACGGACCTTTGGGAGATGTTAAACATCCAAATCATAGAAGCCAGGTACGGGGCAATTCAGGAGGAAGAGGCAGCTTGGTGCATGTGGCAGGGAGGAGAGTTAGGAAACAGATGGTAACCAGCTTCCTGGTTCACTGTTCCTTGGTCAGAGACCATGAGCCTCAAAGCCCATATTCCAGAGGGAGTTTGGGATTATTATGAGATGAGCTCAGAGCTTGTACAAAAAAAATGATCTCCTTCTTCTCCTCTTCCTCCTCCTCTTTGTCTTCCTCCTCCTTCTCTTCCCCCTCCTTCCCAATACCCACAGGCCCCACAGTGGCCTGCTCAAGGTTCCCCAGTGGAGAGAGGGGCCCCCACTGCTATCAGTGTACAGCAGCTGCTGGGGGCAGGTGGACAGCCAGGAGTCTCTCCTGAAAGGCTGTGCCTGATCCCAGAGTGGGGAAGGAGCATGCAGGGACAGGGCCTCACCCCCTACCCCAGGGCCCTGCTCCTGTCCCTAAGGAGAGAGAAAACACACATAGGACTGTCAGGTTAACAGCCAGGAGTCTCTCCTGAAAGGCTGTGTCTGATCCCCGAGTGGGGAAGGAGCATGCAGGGACAGGGCCTCACCCCCCACCCCAGGGCTCTGCTCCTGTCCCTAAGGGGAGAGGACACACACATAGGACTGTCGAGTTTAGAACCAGTGAGGTTGCCCGGGGTGTGGGAAGGACACACACTTGGCCTTGTAGCCATAGAAAGGCAAGTGTCTGCATAGTTCTTCCTGGAGACTCAGAAACAAGCTTCCTTCACACTCTCATGTAGACAAGGAGCCCACCTCCACCTGCAGCTACAAGTGAGAACTAAGGATCCACTCCTGCAAACCTGGAAATACAGTGGAGCTGGAACTGAGCAAGGCTTGAGGTGTCCAGATTTGTGAAATCTCCTGTGAGCAGCGAGAAGCCGATAATGCTGGGCCTAGAGAGGAAGAAGAATCAGAAATGGACATGGAGAGAGAGAGCAAGGGGAAGGCATCCTGCAGGGTCAGGGAGAGTCCTAAGTACCCCTGTAGCAAGCTTTCTGTGTTGTCCAACTTGCTAGACATGACCATTGACTGGTTGTCAGAGTATGGTAGCACTCTCAGCAGCCCCGGGGCCTGCTCCTCCTGGCCCAGAGTAGTGCTCCCCCGACCCCTGCAGCGTCACAGGAGAACACCCAGCCCCAGCACCCAGAGACTCATCCAGCGATGTCCTCAGTGACACAGAGCAGACCACTTCCCATCCAGGCCCCACTTCCCCTTCCTGCTGAGGAGGACCAGGTCTCATTACACTCAGGTCTCCGGAGGACTTAGACCAGCATAGGTCTGTGCCTTAAGGGCTCAGGGCTGAGCTCCAACCCTCAGGTTTAATTGCTAAAACTGGGGGCTTCCCTCCAAGTTTTTGAGGCCCTTTGATTTCTGCGTGTGTGTATTGGGGCTGATCACAACTGTTTGCAAACACAAGCAATACGGCTGTGCACTGCAAGTTGCCACAAGTTGCAGTTCCTATGGCCCCCTCTGTGAATGACAGCTGGCACCCCCAAAGCTGAAGCCCTAGTGGCTCTGCTCCCCTGCATCCATTCTGTGTCTCACATAATATCCAGCGTAGAGGGTAGGTTGGTAGGGGGGCAGAGAGTGGGCCTCCTCTGGCTGCATGGTCTAATGCTGTGATATGAGGAGGTGGTCTCTGTGACACCGACTAGGAATCTACAACAGTGATCGCTGAGAATCAAGACCTGGTGTGCATATAGCGGACCGTTCTAAGGACCATTATGCTAATGTTACCTATCTGCTGTGCAGGGTAAATCTTTCAGTGTAGCCAACTTTTTGTGAATATTTTTACAGCAGTGTCCCCTCGCTCACCAAAGCCAAGTATACTGATTGTTTGGAGCCCGAGTGTATGAAGACTCAATTAAATGAGTTGCCCCCAGCTTCCATGAGATGTTAGAAGCAGTAACATTCAGAAGGGAGGAGGTTTGCCAATCGGCTCCAATCCCTGAAGGTTTTTTCTGATCTTAGAGGACATCGTGAGGATATTTAACTACCGTTTTAGCGCCATTAGTCTCCAATAACAATAATCATGCTGGGCAAATCTCTGTTTTCATTCCACTGATTGATATTAGAGACAGAGTTTAAATGCCCCAGAGGAGAAGCATCTGTAAAAATGAGATGGGAGGACTGTGGTGCAAACTCCCTTAGCGAAGTTGCGCTGTGTGCTTGACATCTATTTCACTATCTCCCATTTCCTACTTATAATGTAATGACCAGCCTTTTCCTGTTACCCAAGGGTAGCAATTTCCACTTTAGAAAACATCCTTCTTACATATCCTTAGGTAACCATGGACAACTGAATGATTTCCCCTTGTTCTCTATACGAGAGTGAACTCTTTTGGGAGGCTGAAGTGCCAGCCTCTCCTCTCCATTGCAGGCAGGAAGCCTGTGGTCCAGCCCTGCTCAGTCATCTGGGATTGCACATCTCACATGGCAACAGAAACTGCAGGGTTTTGTGTGTGTGTGTAGATACCAGAAGACCCACTTCCCAGGTTGCGGTCAAGCTGCCTTGGGGAAAACAGACCAGCAATCAATTTCTTTCTTTCTTTCTTTTTTTTTTTTAAATTGGGTGCATTGCAATTTTACATCATATTGGGTTAGTGTTAGAAAAAATCCATGCACACAACTCTTGTTGCTCTCTCTACCAGATTCCCCACTCCCTCACCCTTGCCTTCACCTTGCAAGTCTTTGAGATTGGAATTAGCAAGTTTGTAAGCATCCATGGCATTATTTCTACCATGCATTCTTCATGACTTTGTCTCCTCTGTTTGCAGGAAAATGGAAGAAACTCATGAGTATTATGCTGAGAATACCCAGGCCCAAAGAATGAGTAGATGTATGTTCTCTCTTATATGTGGAAGCTAAAAAGATATTCGGATATAAGGGCAACATCAGATAGATAAGCAGGGACTCCAGGGGAATAACTGAGGGGGATTATAGAAAGGAGGAGGGAGATGAAGTGAGCAATCAACTTCTAAGAGAGAAGAGACCACAAGAAAGACATGTGTTCACAAAATGAATAGGAACTCCCTCGTATAGAAATTGGGCTTGTTCCCCCTCGCCAGAGAGCAGCCTTGCTGAATTGCAACAAATATACTCACTACCTGCTCTCCTCGGATGATGTCACAAAGCTGAGACACTTTTCCCCAGTACCAGCAGATGGCCAGGGTCCAAGCCAGCTGTGCTCTCGGGGACTCCAAGGTTCAGGAAGAACCCAAGATTGTGCTGTGATCCAGAGTTCAGAGAAAGTGTGACTCTCGCAGATGACAAGCTGCTGCAGCCAAACCAGGCAACTGCTTGACCCTTGAGTAGACTGACCCAGTTCCTACTCGGAATCCTCAAGACAGAGGCCAGATATTGGCTGGGCAAAGGCTCAGTTGTAACTGGAAGAGTTTGGTAAAAACTCTGGTGGGTGGAAGACACATCTGAGCCACTGAACATCTGTGAGCTCCATCTTGGCAAGAACCAGGGAAACAGGTACCATCTCCACTCTGCAGACACAAAACCGAGGCTCCAAGAAGTTAAGGGACTTGCCCAAGGAGATGAAGTTGACAATGATGAAAACAGATTTCAGCTCAGGAGAGTCAGGCTCGAAGCCCATGGTTTGGCTGTCAGGGCTTTGTCACTCAAGATCCACCTGGAAGCTTGCTAGAAATGCAGACCCTTGGGCCCCATCGAAAACCCACACAATCAGAATCTGCATAAAATGCCAAGCACCTATTCTGCCTTCCCATAAATAGTCCTCAAGCACTTTGGGGTCATCTGAGTCAGGTGATGCCCCACTCCCAGCAGACGAAGAGGTCAGCCATCTGTGGTGCAAGACCTAGGAGACAGACAGGACAAGCGATGATGCCCTGCTGGCATAAGACAATGATGTTGAAGGGAGATTTCATGAAAGACAAAAAGATCATAGTTGTTGAGCCTCTAATTTTCTTGGAGTCTGTGAGCTCTTTATCTACTTTTCTATACATTCTCTCATCAAAATTGTCGAGGATCTAAAGTATTAGAAGAAGCAAGCATGGTGGTACGCACACCTACTCCCAGTACTTGAGAGGCTGGGACAGGAGGATAATTGGTTCGAGGCCAGCCTTGCCAACTTAGCAAGATCCTCAGCAACTTAGTGAGACCCAGTTTCAAAATAAAGAAATAAAATGTGTCTAGGAGTGTAGCTCAGAGATAAAATGCCCCTGAGTCCAATCCCCAATACAATAAAAAATAAATTAGCAAATAAATAAATTAGTAAAAGTATTAGAAGAATACAGATTATATCAGACTATTGTCTCATTTTGCCTACTTGGGTAAAATAGCATGCTATAGACCTAAGCTGAGCTTCTAAATTGCCAGAAATCCCAAGGACTAGAAAAGATAACCACCCTGGGGGTAGTCTTAAAGAGATGGGGTATCTCATCAATCAAAACAAGAGAGAGAAAGACCATGCAGAAATCAAATGTAGGGAGGGTCAGTAGTCTTACCAAAGCTAGAAACCTCCTCATCCCTAAGAAGAGGGCCCCAGTAGAAGGAAGGGGATTTAGAAACAGGAGGAGGGGTGCTCGAGTGAACAGATGCTAGCATTTAATAGAGCTGACTGTGCCAGCAGTTGTCCTGGGAGGGGGGTTGCAGGATTCTCACATAGCTTCCACTCTCCTGTGACTAATATATCCTGGTGGGTATGGATTGAGGAGTGACATTCTCGGTAGCTCTGGTGAATCTCACTAGAAAAGGATACTGCTCATTGTACATTAACAACGGGGCTCTTCAGGGACTCTAAAGTGGCAGCTTGTGAGTCTGAATATCTTGGGATTATTTCTGAGACTGCAGCACTTCATGATACCCTAATAAAATTGATCTTTCCCACCCTGAAAATTCTGAAGCCCACAACCTGGAAACCTCACCAAATGACATGTGATCAGCTGGCCTCGGTGCTGACACGATGCTGTAGCCTTGCTGCCCGGGGGCTTTTCCACTACTTTCTTACAATCTAATGAAATGATCACTTGTAGCAATCCCACACTTAGGTCCTGGGTCAGTTTGGACTAAAGTGACAAGTACTTAACGTTCTGTGACCACCTTCTCCCCACCCAGCAGGTGAAGTTTAGTATCAGCACTTCCCCACTGGGCTTTTGAGAGCACCTGTCCTTGCCCCTGTCACTGACTCTCCCTGCCCTCTGGACATCTCCATCTGCGTGGACAATGACATCGAGTATCCTTCTCAGCATCTAGCCAGTCCTCCAAACTCCTTGCTTCAGGCCAGAGCTCATGTTTCTGGGCTTTAATCTGGTCTCTGACACCTCACCTAGTGACCAGCACCCAGTTTCTGAAAACCCATTTTCTAGACAGTTCCGTCCTATCTGGCATCATTTATTTGCCTGATGTGTTCATGATCTGGGCTTAGCCTGTCACTGAATCCTGTTACCTTCTGTTTACCCCACTGTCGCTCAGCTTCCAGAGTTGACAGCTTCTCCTGAAAGCCGACTGAAGCTGCTATGCCCTTGGATAGCAGGCAACCTTGTCTGTCCCTGAGAGCATCCTTGGTCTTATGAGCTACTCCGACCATTTTTTTCCCTGATCTAGGCCATCTAGGCCATCTAGGTCCTCCTCTTTATCTTGGTACATGGCTAGAGATGATATTCCTTCGGTAAATGGCTTCTAGACTCAAGGGATCCCAAAGCCGCAAGCAGAGTAAGTGAAGTGAATTAGTAATAACTTCATGCAAGGAGGTTTGACACACGTCATGAAGATGAATTAGGCAAGGGGTAGAGGAGGCCCTCCGGATAGAGGAAGTGAGGTAGCACTGGCAAGGGCTGGGTAAGCACCAAGCTCAGCAGGAAATGGAAAGGAAATTAGCTTGTAGGAGGCTCCAGATGGGAAGTGGAGAGCTCATGTTATTTTTAATAGATATTTCATAGATTATCC
Organism: Graphiurus murinus; assembly: GCA_004027655.1. Taxonomy (NCBI): domain Eukaryota; kingdom Metazoa; phylum Chordata; class Mammalia; order Rodentia; family Gliridae; genus Graphiurus; species Graphiurus murinus. Next base: position 39,966 of record PVLC010008227.1, on the reverse strand, counting down.
CTTAAATATAGAGGAACAAAGAGAGAGACAAGTCAAGGGAAGTCTGGTCTCAAGGGAAAAGGAATAGTGAGGCACCCTTCCCCTGGTTCCACTCTGGATTCTTGGCCATGAACATCCATGTGTAGCTTTATCAGAAGAGAACTAAACAGCCAAGGTTGAGACGTCAGGCCTCAACTCTATGAACTCTATGTTGGAAGTACTGTCAATACTGGAAATAAGTGACCTAGGATAAGAAACTAATTGGTATGCACTTTGTTGCTTTTCAACCCAGGACAACAATCTCAACTGCAGACTTAAGACCTCCATGAATCATCTCCTAATTCTAGTAAAGTGTCAAAAGTAGAATGATGCTTAATCTCACACACACACATACACACACACAGAGGCATACACGCACAAACTCATACGCATGTGTATGTGAATACTCACATTTTGCAGGGGGGAAATTAAATAAATAATTCCTGGTGGTAATATCCTCAAAAACTGTTGAGAATATAACATTGTGCCTCTTAGTCATTAATTTCAGTGAACACGGTGATTAGAAAAGGAATGCTAACATTTACTGGAATCCTACTTTAGCCAAATATAATGAGACAGGCTCATGTTATTTTTAATAGGTATTTCATAGATTATCCCTTAAATATAGAGGAACAAAGAGAGAGACAAGTCAAGTCTGTTCAAAGGCACATTCCACAATTGATGGCAGGATTATAACAGGTATTGAACAGATATAAAGCTTGGTCCTTGTCTCTTTAGCCAATTAAAAAACAAATTCATAAATGGGATAAAATGGATTAAGGAAGCCTGAACTGTAAGTGTCAAAGATAAATAGTGGGACTTATCCCAGGAATCCAACTTGGTTTGTCATCTAAAAATCAATTAATGCAATATACTACATCAACAGAATAAAGAATTAAAAAATATGAGCATATAAATTGATACAGAAAAGGCATTTGACAAAAATCCAAACCTGTTTATAATTAAAGCACTTAAGAAATTATCAATAAATGGGAACTTCCTGATCCTAATAAAATGCATCTGTGAAAACTCTACAGCAAACTTACTTGAAAGGGCTAAATTCATCATTTCTATTTCACATTGTGCTGAAAGTTCTAGACAGAGAAATTATGCATGAATAAATAAATAAATAAATAAATAAATAAATAAATAAATAAATAAATAGAAGGTTTCCAAGTTGGAAAGGAAGACATAAAACTGTATTCATAGATGACATATCTTGTATATGAAATAAAGAATACACAAAAATAAAATTAATAAGTGACCAGTTATGTTGTAGGAAAGAACATTAAGATGCAAGAATTAGTTGCAAGTCTATATGCTAGAAATGAACAAATCCGAAAATGAAATTAAGAAAACAATTTAATTTACAATAGCATCCAAAAGAATAAAATACTTACAAGTATTTTAACTTAGGAGACCTGAGGTTTGTACACTGAAATCTAAAAGAACATCACTAAAATAAAGAGAAATATATGGAAAGACAGAGCATATTCCTGGATTGAAAGATTTAATGTCGCTAAGATGGCAATGTGCCCCAAGGTGATCTGTAGATACAGTATGATCCCTATCAATATCTCAATAGCTTTTATTTTTGGAGAAATGGAAAGTTGATCCTGACATCCATATGGAATTGCAAGGAACCATGAATAGTTAAAACAATCTTGAAAAGGAAGAACAAAGTGGTAGCATTCACACTTCCCATTTTCAAATCCTACATATAGATCCAAGTAGTAGAACTGGTCAACTGATATTTTATGGGGTACAGAGAAAACAAGTAAAGAACAGCCTCTTCAACAAGTGGTGCTGGGACAACGAGATATCCATGTGCAAATGAATGCCATTGTACCTTCACCTCACAACCTATGCAAACATCTCAAGATGGATCAACGGCCTAATTAAACAACCCAATTAAATAATGTACAAAGTACCTGAATAGACATTTTTCCAAAGATGATATCTAAATAGTTAATAAACACATGAGAAATGCTCAGTATCATTAGTCTTTGGGTAAATTTAAATGAAAACCACAAAGATATATCACTTCATACCCCCCTAGAGCAAAACTGTGAGCAATATCAAGCATTGCTGAGAATATGGAGAATTTGCAACCCTCACACATTGTTGATGAGAACGTGAAATGCTGTGAAGAATAGTTTGGCTGTTCTTCAACCACGTAAACATTGATTGGCCATATGACTCAGGAACTCTACTTACAGGTATAAACCCATAAGAATTCAATACAGGAGGGCAATCAAAAACATACAAATATTCATAGTTGTACTAACCTAAATGTTCATCAGTGGATGAATGGGTAAACAAAATGTGGTATATCCATTCAGTAGAATATTACTCAGGTACAAACTAAATGATGGTTGATTACAAGATACTAGAAAAACATAATGGTAAGCGAATGAAGCCAGACAGCAAGGTCACATATTGTGTGATTATCTAATCCCATTTATGTTAAATATCCAGAATAAGCAAATCCATAGAGACAGAGAATAGTTTTGGGGTTGCCCGGGGCAGGGCAGGGTTAATGTAATGGGCAGTGCCTGCTCAATGGGTGTAGTTTTCACTTGAAGTGATAAAATAGTTCTGAAACTAGGTAGTGGTGATGGTTGAAAAATGTTACAAATACACTTCCTGCCACTGGATAGTATACTCTGAAATTCTTACAATGGCAAACTTTTTGTTGTGTGTATTTTACTGCAATGTTTAAAGGTGTAATAACCAATGCTTAGGCCATGAAACTTCACAAGATGGTATTTCCTACAAATATTTTGGAACTCAGGGAAGTAATGTCATTGTCATTTCATGGAAGGAAGAAAAACACAAGCACAGTGTTTTACTTTGGGCTTACATCTGTGCCTGAAACTTAGTAGTAACTTAAAAGATGAAGGAAGGAAGGAAGGAAGGAAGGAAGGAAGGAAGGAAGGAAGGAAGGAAGGAAGGAAGGAAGGAAGGAAAGAAGGAAGGAACAAACTGGGATGCAGAGGCTTCGCTGACTTTGCCACATTTTCCTAACTGGTTGGAGGTTGAGTGAGAACTGAAGCCAAGGTCTTCAGTCTCTGCTGTCTGCCACAAATCCATTTCCTGCATTATTTTTTTCTGTATTTCAAGGAATTGTTAATAATTTAGAAAAATAAGTGGTACACGTCCATCTTTCCCCATTAGTTCAGGCAGAAAAAAACAACTAAAAAACTAAATCAAACAAAATCTAGAAAAATAAAAAAGTAAAAAAGGCTAGGGTTCTCACAAGGCTGAAGGCAAGGTATTCCTAACTGGAGTTCTATAAACTGTCAAGAGGGAAGTTCCTTAAGACCTCATGGTGTGCACAATGCCACACCACCTGCCTGTCATTGTCAGGTTTCTGTGACATTCTGGGGCTCAGTGATAATGCTTCTGAGCATGGACTGACCTCTCACGTCTTTCTGTAATCCCATACAATACTGCAGAAGTAAATATAATAAGGGGCTTAGTGACATGTCACTGGGGCTCACGTATCAGGACGTTTAATATTAGCCATGGGCAGCTTCCACAAGGACCCAAACACCTGCTTAAAATGCAAAAGATGTTACCTAGCTGTCCAAAGATGTGTTTGCTTGACACAAAAAATAAATATATTTATGCTTGGATTTAAAAACTTGATGCGGATATTTACATACAAAGACTTGGCATTTGATGTTTAGACAAGTAAAGAAAAATTCAGGATCTAACACTACAGTGATAGGGTGCTGCAGTCAGAGTTGAGGGTTTGAGCTGTAGCCTGGATGCAAATCCCAGTGCTAGTGACAGCTGGCTGCAGAAGTTGGAGCCAGATGTTTCACCTGCCTGCGCTTCATTTTCTTTACCTGACAAAAGGGTTAATGAGAGTACCTATCTTGGGCATCAGATTAAAACAATGCAATGATTAAAACACACTTAGCATGGTGCTTGCAGACAGCAATCATTCAAACATGGAAACTGTTATAGAGATTGTGTTAGTGCAAGTTAATCATTAAGTCATTAAGAATAGTAGAAAATAGTGAAAGAAAGAAGCAAGTTTGAAGCCTCTGATGCACCCATTTCCAAAAAATTTTTCTGTGAAACACAGATTTCTAAGCACAGTCTCATCCGTATCCAAAAAAAAGGGTGGGGTGGGGGTGGGGTGGGGGGAGTTGTGTTGTATGATCTAAGATTCTCCAAACGAAGTATGCTCCAAAAGACTTGGCTTTAATCAAAACCCAGCTTGGATTTGAATTTTCAAAGAAGAGGCACAGGCAAAGAGGACATATAATCAAGGGACACAAACATGATCCAATGCTTGGCCATCCACATGGGATGACACTTCTGGAAACTGAAACCTCTTCGAACTGCATCCAAAGGAAGAAAAGAGCAAGTCAGGGTGGCCCCGGGGGTGGGGGGGGCTGCTGGTGGAAAGTGCGGGAAATCCCTGATAAAAGAAAAAATGCAGCCCAAGGTGGGCCAGGAGACGAGAGCACCAGGCCATGCTAAATCATGGCAGGCCTGATAAAGTCACTTCCCGGGGGACAGAGAAAACCTAGAAATAGGCTGACCTCATTGCTGTCAATCATGGCGCAGCAGCTTCAAGTCCAGAGTGGCCTTGAGATCCAGTTCCTGTTAGGCCATGCTGCTGCACCTTGAAGGATCTTTTATCTCTCTAACCTCCATCTTGTTCACAAAGATGTTGAGAATTACAGTGCTGAATTGAAATGTGTGTAATAGTCCATCCAGAAGAAGTTTTACCCTGCCCCTTTCCCCCATTTAGCAATTTAATGTGGTTTAAACTAACACCTAATTTGTGTATGTGGTGATAATGGTGATAGAACAATATATAGATGAACTCCAGGCAGCTTGGCATATGTTTGCTTTCATCCACCTATATTTGAAGATTTGCAGAAAGGTAAAAATAGGAAAGGACCAGAAAAAAACTGTCCTGATTTTATACAAATAGTATTCTACTATTTGTTGTTGCTTTGGATCTTAAAAGTTCCCCAATGGCTCCTATGCTAAAGACTTGGTCCCAACCTGGGTGCCATTTGGAGTTGATGAAATCATAGGAGGTGGGGCCAAGTAGGAAGGGATATTAGGGTTCTGCCCCTTCCCCTTTGCTTTGCAGTCACTGTTATAAGCTCCTGCCACCCACAGTCCCAAAGCAGCTGGGCCTAGTGACCATGGACTGAAACCTCTGAAGCCAAAAGCCCAAATAAGCCTTCCCTCCTTTTAAGGTGGTTTTCTCAGTTATTTTGTTATAGAGACAGAACACCGCCTAATACAATATTTTAAAAATTAGAGCACTTCGAATAAGTCACTCAAATTCTCTAATAATAATAGTGTCCTGCACATTATAAAGCCCAGGGTACTTGAAATAATACAAAACTATCTCCTGAGTTATGTGGCTTTATTGGTCCCCTCATCATTATCTCCCAAGCAAGGGATGCTTTGATCCAAGAATAGTAACAACAACAACAAAATCGTAAAGACGAGAAGCCCGGCAAAGACTTGGGTCCAAAATCAGAGCACTCTCCTTGCACTATATTCCCTTCTGCATTTACAGGTGAAGGTTCCTAGAAATAACTCTTCAGATCTAAGGTACCTGAGCTTTCGGCTACTAGGTTCCACACCCCTGAAGTATTGGTAGAGAGAGCCTGGGTTATGTGGAAACTGGAGGTGGGGGGTGGGGGTTAGTGGGCAGGGGAGCAGGGATTCTCATTCCTGGCTTAAGTGGGTGGTAAGTACCAAATATTTTTTGCATGGAACAAGGTTTCCAACTTCCGGGGATTCTTACAACAGTTTGCTTATCTGAGTTGGTGTTAATAGAGGGGAACAACTCCCTGCATCATTGTCTACTGGAGGGAATCAGGATTTGGGTTTCAAGCTGGCGTGTCTTAGAATCAATTTCCTATTTTCAACTAAAGTTCACCTTCCCCATTTTGTTCTTTCCATTATAGATGGTAACACTTCTTGACTTGGTCCTTTTAAAAATGCAGAGGGAGCCCAGTGTGGTGGTGCACGCTTGTAATCTCAGTACTTGGAAGACTGAGGAGGATCTCAGGTTCTCAGCCAGCCTCAACTACTTAGTGAGGCCCTCCGCAACTGAGTAAGACCCTGTTTCAAAATAAAGAAAAAAAAATAGGGCTGGGGATGTAGCTCGGAGGTAGAATGCCTCTGGCTGGGTTCAATCCCCAGTTCCACAACAAAACAACAAAAAAATATGGAGAGAGGAGAGAAAATAATCCACCATGGTGCAGAGACAAATGGGGTTGAACTGCCACCTTCAGCATCAGAATCAGCAGCTATTTTCTGTCCTGCTTGTCTAAATAATCTCATTACAATTTAAACTCAGAAGAGCACCTGTGTTGTAGCACAGTACCTGTGTCTCTGTTGTCTGATGAACATGGCTCTCCTGAAGGCAGCTGTTATTCTGCAGTCACTTGACAAGCACAACTCACTTTCTTGGGGGCTCTGAACTCTCCATGATGCACTCACCTTGACATATGAGGGGAAGATTGACAGATTATTTCGAAGGGAAGCCATAAAACTGTGTCAGTAGCATGAGGGGAAGATTGGACAGGAGACAATGGCAATCTTCTTTGCCAATAGCAGATAGTGAGTAACTTTTATTTCGAAGAAGAAAGTAATGACACAACACAGACACATGCACGCTTCCTTGAATGCCCCATCTCTTCCTCACCCATCTCTTCCGGTGAGGACCCAGAACTTTATTTTAATCTGTCTGCTGTTATAAGGAACTTTATCTTTGTTGATTTTGTTAAAACTTTTATTTTAAATTTCTACTCAAAGTGTTGTTCTTCTTAAGTGAGGAAAGCAAAACAAATATCTCCCAGTTAGAAGTAGTCCCCCTTTCTTTAGAATTAGGCAGTATGTCAGGTTTAAAGGAGTTGAGTCTCATCCTGAAATGTAAATACAGGTCTCCCATTGGCTCCAGGCAAGGCTTGGCTTTGTGGCTGAACTTTATGATCAAAGGCAGGATGCCTATTCCTCTTTAGTCAGGTTCTCAAATTACTGTTTACTTTCATGTTCAGAACCAAGACACGGATTATCAAGAAGGAGATGTATTCTATTTTCTTAATTCTGGGATGCCGTTGATTATTAAACTACCATAGATTTAGTAACTCTTGTAAGCATTCAATCTGAAAAATATTACCAAGTTCCTACTTTGTTAACCTTTCTGTTATTGGGATGCATTGTATGATAAAAATATACATATTAATCATATGTAGGATAGAACTTCATAAATTTGATGAGTATTGTACAAAAATTATAGTAAACATTTACTTGAAGATGTGAGATTATAATGCACCAATAAAAGCATAAAAAATTTTTTTAAATGTGGGTACATTTTATTTCAATTGGCAATGGAAAACAATGGCCTTCATGCAGCTACTATTTAATCAAGTGTTGGTAAAGGATTGAAAGGGAAGCCATGAAACTGTGTCAGTAGCACATGACATGATTACCTCTGCAAGAAAAGAAACAGAATTATAGAAAAAGAAACAGAATTATCAAATGGAGTATCAAAACTAAAAAGAAGCCAGGTGTGGTGGCTTCACAACCAGTATCAGCTACTTAGTGAGACCCTCTGAAACTTAATGAGACTCTTTCAAAATAAGGAATAAAAAATAAGGCTGGGGGTGTAACTTGGAGGTAGAAAGACCCTGGGTTCAATCCCCAGTAACACACACACACACACACACACACACACACACACACACACACCTAAAATAAAAAGAGTGTCTACTGTGTCATGTATAGGCTCAATCTGCAAGATTCGATAGCATTTCTACACACTAGCATAAACCAGTTACCTGTGTGGTCTATTGTCAGTGCCCGTGGTCTGGTTATTAAGTTCCATAAAGACATCCCAAGCGCTGCAGTATTGTTCCTGGGAGGGACATAGACTCAGGATCCTACAATGCTCTCATAACTGGTAAGTATATAACTTTGTACTATGCTATGTGTGTTTCTGTTTAAAGACACCTGTTTAATACATGTTGTTGATTCATTAACATCAAAAACATGGCCAATATGCCTCAAATACTATCAATACAGCATGTGACCAACCTCTTAGAAATTACTGACATTTTATCACATTTTTTTCTTAAATTTTCAAAATATGGTGTGCATTTTATACTTAGAGTTTTTTTTTTTATTATTGGTGCCTTGTAATCTTACATATCGTGATACAGTTCAGGGTGGTAGAGGCACACATGCACACAGCACTCTGTGAGCCTCCCCCAGTTCCCACCCCATCCTCTCTCCCTCCCCGCCTTCCAGTGCTCAGCACAGTGCTTGGCTTTGATACATTTGTATATGCGCATCAAGTCCATTGAGGTGTTTCCTTCTGCAAGTCTTCCTCCCCCCTCCATCTCCCTCACTTAGGTCTCTCCTTCACTCCACTAAGGTTTCTCTCCTTTGTCTGGATTCCCTCCTGTGTCCTGACTTCTCCCTAGCTTCTGCATATGAAGTAAAACATCCAAACTTTCACTTTTTCTGATGGACTAATCTCACTTAGCATATTTCTCTCTCCCTTCCTGAAAATGACATAATTTTGTTCTTTAGACTGAGTAAAATTCTATTGTGTATAAATCCCATAATTTAGTAATCTGCTCATCTGTTGATGGACATCTCTGCTGGTTCCATAGTTTGACAGTTATGAATTGTGCAGCTATAAACATAGATATTCATGCATTACTATGGTAGTCTGGTTTTAATTCTTTTGGGTAGATAGGCAGGAGTAGTATAGCTGGGCCATACAGTAGGTTCATTCCCATTCTTCTGAGGACCCTCCACACTTTTCCAAAGCAGTCGCACTAATTTTCAGTCCCACCAGCAATGTATCTGAGTTCCTGCTTCTCCACATCCTCATCACCACTTATTATTGTTTGTATTTTTAATGATTGCCATTCTAATTGGGGTTAGGTGAAATCTCAGGGAAGTTTTGATTTGTATCTCTTTGATAAGTAATGATGTTGATCATTTTTTCATACATTTATTGGCCATTTGTATTTCTTTTTTGGTGAAGTATCTATTTAGTTCACTTGCCCAGTTTTTTGTTTTTCCCGGTACTGGGGATTGAACTCAGGGGCATTCTACCTCCAAGCTATACCCTCAGCCCTATTTTTTTTTTATTCTTTATTTTGAAATCGAGTCTCACTAAGTTGCAGAGCGCCTCACTAGGTAGCTGAGGCTGGCCGCGAACCCGGATCCTCCGGTCTCACCCTCCCGAATGCTGGGATTACAAGCATGCGCCACCACGCCCGGCTCTTGCCCAGTTTTTATTGGGTTCTTTTTTTTTTTTTTGGTAGTGAATTGCTTGAGTACTTTGTATATTCTAGGTATTAGAGGAGTAGCTGCAAAGATCTACTATTCTGTCATCTCTCTCTTGAGGTTATTGGTAGTTTACTGCACAGAAGCTCTTCAAATTTAATGCAATTCCATGTATTAATCCTCATTTTAATTTCTTGTGTCTTTGGAATCTTGTTGAGGAAGTTTAGAAATAATGTATCCATATTTAGACTTTAGAAAATTTACAATTGAAGTAGATTCATATATCCAAGTTGTTCTAAGCATGCATAATAGTTTTCAAATAACTCAATTGTGCATTAAAACTACTTATGTTTAATTTGGTGAAATTAGCTCACTTATTTTAGGAAAACTTATTTTACTTTGAAGAAAAAGGACATTGGTATGAACACTGTATGTATCCAAAAATAAACAAGTTCACTATTCATTTATCAGTGTAGCATAGAATCAGATGCTCTATCTGATTTAAACAACTACATGATTAAAACAAATACATAATTATCAACGTCAACAAACACCACAAAATGTTTTCTTACAGTCTTTCAGCTGTAGATTACAATTAAAATCTTAAATATTTTATGTTCATGTTTGAAAATATATAAAATTATAATTATTAACCTATATTATGAAAACTTTCAGTATTAACATAAATTATCGTTAGGTCACAAATAAACCTTTACTTTCCTTGGAGCTTTGGATGTAGCCTAATTATATCTAGTGTTATCACATTGAGGTGATATATGCTACATCACAAGCATTTCTCTTTGATTGCAAACATTACTTTTGTTTCAAGAATTGAATTTAATTTTGTTCCTTGAATTGAAGTTAACAGTAAAGAAAACACAAAACACTTCCACTACTCACCTAACAAGTATTGACAAATAACAAAAGATCATTAATTCATTTTCTTCTATACTTTTCAACACTTCTACAAACTATTGGGGACTCATATCATTTGCATGTTTACACTGGAAAATGTTAATGAACATATTCCAGATAAAAATAAAAGTATAAGAGCTTCAGAAAACAGAGCAAAAATACTTTCAATGTTTATCAACTGTGGAATGAAGCAATAGGTAATTATCAGTCTCTTTTAAATTATCCACGATTTCATAGAATGAAACACAAGTCCTTTCCAGGAAACTCAGTTTCACCAATTTCCCAAGGAATTACCACAGATAAATTTCAAAGAAACATAATAAGACAAAATAGGGTATCAAAAGAAAGAAAACTAGGAACAAGAAAATATAACCAGAAATACTGGGCAAAACATTATAACATACTTCTAATGTTTTTTTTTTAAGTATTGAAATTTAAAATACGGTAAGCAGAAAACTATATATAGCTGTAGGATTATTTACTAATAATTAAATTTTAAGAAATTATTGAGATTATGCATAGAAAGAAAATGAGATGCTAAGTAAAAGTGTAGTTTAGAAGACATAAAGGATGTATTATGGTTGTATAATATTTATTCAGAGTTTAGTAGAAAAGAAGTAGGGAACTATCTCAGATAACAATTAGTGAGGATATTCTAGAACTCCTTATAAGTCAACTCTCTTGAGATATATGTAGCTCAGAGAATCTCAAAAATAAAATAAAATGTATACCTTTATGGAAAATGTTGACATTTCAGCACACCAAAGACAAAGATCTGAAAATTAGTCACAGAAAAGACAAAAACCTAAAAATAAATGGAAGTTCCACTGACAACTGACTTTGCAACAGCAACAATAGAAATTAGAGGCCAATGGGATCATATAACTGAAGTGCTGTCAAAAGAAATATCAATCTAGAATTGGGTATATGATGTGACTCTAAAGAACAAGAACAAAATAGAGATTTTGTTCAAATAAACAAAATAAAGCTATAGACACTAAAATTTCTCATTTGTTTTTTCAAAATAAACAGTATGAACTCAGACAACATGACATGCAAGAAAATGTAATGAGCAAACACATTGGTATAGTGACAGGAAAAATTAAATAACCATTGACCATATGGCAGAAAATAACATTTAATTTTAGGTATTAGAATAAAGCAGAATCTAAAATACTGAACCAAAAAAAAGCATGTTAATCTTAGATTTTTGCATGATTTAGTGTAGCTATGTTAGTAAATCACATCTGTATTTTTTATTCCTTTTAAAATAATAAGCATAGTCACTAAAAAATAGAAATATTATATAGAATTTTCAAAATAACTGGAAGAGAAAGAAAAGAAATGAGAAGATTTAAAATGCAATCTGAAAGAAGACAGAAAATAAAGAAAAAAGACACTAAAAAGCATACAACAAGATAAAAGAAATATATCTAACTGCATTTTAAAAAATAACCATAAAGGTAAATAAACTCATCTGACACAATTCTGGCTGCATACTAAAAGGAACGTGCCTTGCCATGCTTTTCTTTGAGAGTTATTCTGCCTGCTTTCTTGGTGGGCAGTGACTCTGAACTGAGTGCTGTGGGTGCAGACACAAGTTCTTAGGTATGACAGTCAGACAGCATCCATCTCACACTGAAGCAAGTTACTGAACTTCTCTCAATCCCAGGTTGACTATCTACAAACGAAGCCAAAATAATATCGATCCAGTAGGCGTGCTGTAAGGATTAAGCATAAGAGATAATGTCTCTAAAATGCCCAGGCTGTTCTTGGAACAGAAAAGCCCTCAGTGTGTTCCTGCTCAACCTGTCTCCATTCCTGCCCGATAAGCTCCGGAGGCCACAGAGAACCAGGGAGGCATCCAGAGAACAGGCCCAAGGAGCCTCCCATCAGACCCGTCCCCACATCATCCCACCTGGGGCCACTCTGCCATTGGCCCGTCCGCCTGCCCTCTTCTCCCTCTGTGCAGGCCCTCCAGCCGTTCACTGCTTTCATCCAAACTCAGCTCTGTTCCCAGGACTCCGATGCTTATCTCTGCCCCCTGGCACCTGCCTGCATGGAATGCCATTAGAAACTTGTCATCCTGGCGCTGGCTGGCAGGGTCCCAGGACCTCCCTCAAATGCCGCGAGCACAGTCAGACACCAGAAATATCCTTCCCCCACCATCTCCCATTCAGAATGTTCCAGCCACAGGCTCTCAGCTGTACTCCTGCCTGCCTGATGCCACGCTGGCCTGAAGTGATAGAATGGATTTGTGTGCTTGTGCATTCGAGTTTTGCTTCTCTGGATGATTTAAGAATGACCCAGGTATATGAAAATATGAAACATCCCAAATGCTTGCCATTGTACGAGTTGCCAACACTTCTACTTTTTTCTTCCCTTATTCCATTATGACTTAATTTCCAGCCAACTATTTGCCCCCAATTTCTCCTGCTATTTGAACTGCACCGCTCCCTGGGGTCTGGTCTGATCATCTGGAACTTGGTTTAGAGACAACCCCTCTGTCTCCTTAATGTGTATCCCACATTATAGCTTCTATTCAGCATGCGGGAATAATGTTTTCCCCAATATAATGTGGGTAATGACATCTAGAACATCAAGCCTATGGATTATTTGGCTCTTTGCAATTTGGCTCTAGCTTTACTTCCCATTGTCTCTTCAAATCCCTTGTAACTACCTGATAGTTTTTCTTCATGTACCTCCTATTCCACACATACTAGCTCCCATGCACTATATCCAAATTGATTTGGATGACGTTTGGGTGTATTCCCCAGTATTTAGGTATTTGTTCTTGGTCCCAGTATAGGGGCATGGGAACGGTGAGGCCTTTAAGAAGTGGGACTTAGGGAGAGGTCCCTAGGTCAATTGAGGGTACATCATTGGAAGAAATTGTAGAACCTAGGCTTTCTCTGACTGCCTGTTTCAAGATGTGAACTTTCCCCCCCAATCATCTGACATCTGATAGTATGTATTCCACATGATATCCCATAAATCCCAAATAGACTGTATTTTCTACAAAGAAATTGCCCCCCAAACCTTCCTAAGCTCATCAAAATAGGAAACTAGCATTACTATACTACTGTCAGTCAATCCACAAAGCCTTATTAAAATATTGTTAGTTGAACCCCCAAATATCCTTTTCAGCAAAGGGATCCAATTTAGAATCACACATCGCTATTGGTTATGATTTCTCACCAGGGTTTTTAATCTGAAAAAGCCACTCCGTATTTCCTTCACTCCATTTTTCCAGACATGTTTGAAAAGTAGATGAGTTTTTTTAGGAACTTCTCACAATTTGGATTTATCTCTCATCTTCCCACAGCTATTTGTCCTTGCTGTGTCCTTAGTAAAGACAGCAGGTGGGACACAATTTTGTTTTTTCCTATTACACCACTGATGTTGACTTCAATTTGGTTTGTGCTGAGTTTCTGTCAAAATAATATAATAAAGAACAATATATTCATTTTTAGTATTTTATTAATAGCTGCTTCAAAACTATGTAAGTGAAGCCGGGTGTGGTGGCGCATGCTTGTAATCCCAGCATTTGGGAGGCTGAGACCGGAGGATCCGAGTTCGCGGCCAGCTTCAGCTACCTAATGAGGCACTCCGCAACTTAGTGAGACTCTATCTCACAATAAAGAATAAAAAATATGGCTGGGGTGTACTTCGGAGGTAGAATGTCCCTGGGTTCAATCCCCAGTACCGAAAAAAAAAAAAAAAAACAAAACTATGTAAGTGAGTTGGGTGTGGTGGTACACGCTTGTAATCCCGGTATTTGGGAGGCTGATACAGGAGGATCACAGGTTTGAGGACAGCCTCAGGAAGTAGTGAGACTCTCATCAACCTAGGGAGACCCTGTTTCAAGATAAAAATAAAAATAGGGCTGAAGGTGTAGCTTGGAGGTAGAATGCCCCTGGGTTCAATCCCCAGTACTGCAAAAAATAAATAAATACTTCCAGGTATGAATAGTGGGAGTTGCTTCAAGTTTTATTCAAATATGTTCAAACTTTAATGACGTCTTTAATTCTGACACAGCAAATATTCCAGGATCATACCCTATTTTCTCTGCCCCTGCCTTGGAATCAGGAGCCTCGATTCCCTTTGGTGGAGAATGGTATTTCAAATCCAAGATATGGCTAGGTGTGCCTGTTGCTATTCAGTTGCTGTTTCTACTCCTTGTGGACAAAGCTGGAGAATATCTGTTTATATGCATACTCCTAAGCAACACATGACTTCGTCTATATCTCTCCAATTCTTACCCAGAACTCTACTTTAAGTTTGCTCCCCTTTCATATCTATAACTTCCTTCTTCAACAATAAGAACCTGTATCTTGTTACCTTTACTATTTATTTGATTAGTCTCCCTGGTCATAACCAGCCTCCCATCATTTCTTCTTACCTTCCTCTGCACAGATGCCTCTCTACCCCAGTCAGCTCAGACGCCCCCCTCCCCATCACACTACATAGCACAGATTGGGGTTTTACTGCAAGCTAAAATCCAATCAAAAACAGGAGCTCACTTTATATTGTCTTCTCCACCTATCATCTGCACTGCCAGGTCTCTCTATGAGCCCCAGAGGATGGCAGCATAGTGATAGGAACACAGGTGAAGTGGAGAGATCACATGGTCACACAGGAAGCCAGAGACAAAGACGAGGGACTAACTAGGGTCCTCCAGGAACTCTCTTCCAGGGCCCTGCTCCCAATGACCTAGGGACCTCTCGCTAGGCCCCGCCTCTTTCTCGCTAGGCCCCACCTCTTAAAAGGTCCCACCACCCCTTAGCACTGCTACACTGAGGACCAAGCTTCTATCTCCCAAACACTTGGGAGCACACTCAAAGCACATCTAAACCACAGCACTGGCTCGTGAATGTTTTAATCAGTTTTGACTTTACGTATTGCTTCTGCTCTGATTAATTTGCTTTCTTCTTCTGGAATACTTACAATGCATGTTTGCTTAGTCTACTCCTCTGTCTTCTGTAATTATTGTCTTCCTTTTTGTCGTTTTTATTCCTGTGTCCCTATCATTAGATAGTAGAGTTTCTCCTGGTTTTCATACCACACCATTGATTGAACTTTAAACCATTTGGGACCTGTTCTTTATTGATAAAACTAATTTTTAAAGTAGATGAATTTAAATAGAGAACTTCTATAAAGAGATTTAAATTTTTTTAAGAGAACTAAATGGACCTTCTGGAGTTGAAAACAATAATTACTGAAATAAAATTTTCCCGAAAGGGCTCACCAGCATATTTGAGATGGCAGATGAAAGATTTAGTAACACTGAAAGTACATCAATAGAAATTATTTAATGTGAAAAACAGAGAAAATATTGAATAGCAATGAACACAGTCACAGCATCAAGTGTACAACATCAAGTGTATCAATCCATAAGTAATGGAAGCTTCAGAAGAATGAGAGAGATAGAAAGGGGCATAAAATTATTAGAAGACATAAAGAATGAAAAGTTCCCAAATTTTATGTAAAAATAACAATCTTCAGATCCAAGAGTTTAATTACCCCAAGTTGGACAAACACTAAGAGATTCAAACATAAACATATCTTCATTACATTGTGTGTGTGTGTGTGTGTGTGTGTGTGTGTGTGTGTGTGTGTGTTTTACTGGGTATCAAATACAGGGGCATTCTACCTCTGCTCTACACCCCCAGCCCTATATTTTTAAAACAGAGTCTTGCTAAGTTACCATGAGCCATAGCTTTGGACCTGCAATCCTCCTGTCTCAGCCTCCCATGTACTGGGATTATAGGTATGTACCACCATGTCCAACTATTGCATTTTTTAACAGACAAACAGAAAAATCATGAAAACATCAAGATAAAAATGGCTTATTATGTACAAATGCTACAATTAACACTTTATTCTCACCAGAGACAATCTAGTCCAGAAGGCTGTGGGATGACACACTCAGTGCAAAAAGTAGAAACTGTCACCCAAGAATTATTCATCCAGCAAAGCTATCTTTCACAAGTCAAGGAGACATAAAAACATTCTCAGGAGCCGGGCGTGGTGGCGCATGCTTGATTAAGGTAAATTAATACTGCCAGGCTTGGTGGCACATGCTTGTAATTCCAGCATTTGGGAGGCTGAAACCAGAGGATCCGGGTTCGCAGCCAGACTCAGCTACCTAGTGAGGCCCTCTGCAACTTAGTGGGACCCTGTTTAAAAATAAAGAATAAAAAATAGGACTGGAGGTATAGCTTGGAGGCAGAATGCCCTTGGGTTCAATCCCCAGTACCGCAAAACAAACAAACAAACAAAACAAAAAACATTCTCAGATAAACAAAGACTGAGAATATGTCAGTAGAAGACCTGCCTGTTTTAAAAATTATCTTTTTGGTGCATTGCAATTATACATCACAGTGAAATTCAATGTGTAAATAAAAACATGCGAGCCCGGCGTGGTGCACGCTTGTAATCCCTGTACTTGGGAGGCTGAGACAGGAGAATTGCAGGTTCGAGGACAGCCTCAGCAAGTAATAAGACTCTCACAACCTAGCAAGACCCTGTTTCCAAATAAGAAATAAAAAATTGGGCTGGGGGTGTAGCTCGAAGGTAGAATGCCTCTGGGTTCAATCCCCAGTACCACAAAAACAAACAAAACCTGCATGCACACAGCTCTTGGTATATTTCCCCTTCACATCCCACCCCATGCATCCCTTCTCCCTCCCCACATGAGTTGGTGAGATCAGTAACGATGTTTTTACATATTGCCCTAGTCCTACCTGGACTGTTTTTTTTTTTTTTTTTTTTTTTTTGCGGTCCTGGGGATGGAACCTGGGGGCATTCTACCTCCGAGCTACAGCCCGACCCCTACTTTTTTTTTTTTTTGCGGTACTGGGGATGGAACTCAGAGGCATTCTGCCTCCGAGCTATACCCCCAGCCCTATTTTTTATTCTTTATTTTGAAACCGAGTCTCACTAAGTTGCGGAGTGCCTCACTAGGTAGCTGAGGCTGGCCTTGAACCCGGATCCTCCGCTCTCAGCCTCCCGAATGCTGGGATTACAAGCGTGCGCCACCATGCCCAGCTGGACTGTTTCCTTCACCAGTCCTCCCTCTCCTGCCCTCCCTAACTCTCTCCCCCTGCCAACTTCAACTACTCTGCGTGTCTCTTTCTGCATCATTTAAAGTCCCTTATATCTCCTGTTTTCTCTTCAGCTTCCACGGATGAGAGAGACCTGTCTTCCGATGGAAAGAAAGAAGCAACAAAGGTAACTAAAGTCCACTGGTAAAACCACGTGCACTGGAAATGGTGGGTTTGTAGGTACAGTCGATAGGCTATAATACATGTTTTCTCGCTTCTTTTATTAACTTCTTTTAAAAACATGACATTGTGTAAGCAATAATTATGATGGTGTATTCTGAGAGAATACATAATGTATTCTGTATAATAATAATATAGTCTGGCATAACGTATATGACAATTATGGTCAAAAGAGCGGTGAGATGCAGGAGGTGTATTTGAGAGCAGTTCTCTCTGAAGACAATGGTGATGAAATGTAGGTTGAATATCTAGCATAACTACCAAGAAAATTCTTAATATAATTTTAAAATCAAATGATTCAAAATAATTCTGTAAGATATTTATCTAACACCAAAGAAGACAGTAAAGGAGGAATAGAAAGACAAAGAAGCAGGAGACAAATAGAAAACAGCGTTTGAAAACTGGCAGCCAAGCCAGGCACAGTGGTGCATGCCTGTAATCTCAGTACTTAGGAGGCTGAGACAGGAAGATCTCAGGTTCAATGTCAGCCTCAGCAACTTAGCAAAACCCTTACCAACCTAGGAAGATCCTGTTTCAAAATAAAAAGTGTTGGAGGTGTATCTCAGAGGCAGAATGCCCTTGGGTTCAATCCCCAGTGCCACCTCAAAACAAAAACAAATAAAAAAATCTGACAGTCATATATCCACCAACATCAATAATTACATTAAATGTAAATAGAGTCAACCTTCATTCACAAGGTATAGATTATCAGACTGAATAGAAAATCAGGATCCAACTATCTGATGTCTACAGGAAATGCACTTTATATTTGAAGACATGATAACTAAAATAAAAAAAGATGATAAAGACATACAAGCCAAGCATTAACCATGAGCGAACTGGAATGGCTCTACTAATAACAGATAAAATAGACTTGAATTTAAAAAATAGTGTTAGAGACAAGAGGAGACACTGCAATGATAATAAGGTCAACACATCAGGAAGATGAACACTTATACACTTCACTTATAGCTGAGCATGGTGGCTCACTCCTGTAATTCCAGTACTTGAAGCTGAGGCAGGAGGATCTCAGATTTGAGTCCAGCCTCAGCACCTTCGCAAGATTCTGTTTCAAAATAAAAATAAAACAGACTTTGGGGATAGTTAGGAGGTAGAATGCCCCTGAGCTCAATCCCTAGTTACACACACACACACACACACACACACACACACACACACACACACACACACAGAGCTAAACGTATATGCACTTGAGGACAGAGAAAAATACCTATGTGAAACAAAAATTGATTGAATACAAAGAGAAATATATAATTTTTCAATAATAGTTTGGAATTTCAGTGGTCACTTCTCAATAATTGATAAACTATCTAGTCAGAAAATAAGCAAAACTATAGAAAACATTTTCCACTGATTCTACCTGACATTTGTAGAATACGCCACCCACTGACTGTAGTATACACATTCTTTTCAAGTGCATATGGAACATTTTCCATAAAATTAACCATATTTGGAGACTATGAAATAGTGTCAGTTATTTAAAATATTTGTGAGATAAAAATATATTCTCTGACTGCCATAAAATTAGTCGAGAGATCAACAACAGAAAAAAAAATCTAGGAAAACCCTAAGTATTTGAAAACTAAACAACGTACTTCTAAATGACCATTTGATCAAAGAAAAGAAAAATCACAAGGAAATTTTAATGAGATATAGGTCTAACTGCTATCAGGGAAGTGTACACCTTTAATATCTATATCAGAAATGAAGGATATTTGTAATCAATAACGGAAGCCCTCTAGCTTAGGGAACTAGACAAAGGAGAGCAAACCAAACTTAAAGAAGCAGAAGAAAGCACACTGTATACTGACTTTGTGCTCAACTCAAAACACTTTTTTAGTACAATTTAGGATGGACTATAGGTCAGGAATCAGGAAATATTATCATCAAAGGATCAGCCAACAAAATAGTTTAGGCTTTTTGAGCCATAGGATCTCTGTGGCAACTACTCAACTCTGCAGTTCAAGCATTAAAAAAAATATAGACAGTAAGTCAATGAATGGGTGTCCTATGTCCCAAAGAACCCTTTTTTACGGACACCCAAAGTAGAATTTCCTATGACTTTTATGTCTCACAAAATATTATTTGTCTTTTGAGTTTTCTCAAACATTCTTAGCTCACAGATTGAACATAAAGCAGTGTGCTAAATTCACTAAATTCAGTAAATGGCCACAGTTTTCTCATCCCTCTGTAGATGACAGATGAAATTCAAAAAGGAAATATACTCTTAAGAGTCAAGCTCCATTGAGGAAGGGATGTGATCTTTTTAGTTCTGTATCTGTAACCAGTTAATACATGAGACACCAGAGTTAGAGGTATGGGCATTCACAGACTACTTCTAGGATGAAAGAGGACAAGTAGCTGACCTGACGAGAGTAGCAGTTTATAGAAATGTGAATAGTTGGTTTTTGGTAACTCCTGAGGAGAAAGAACTAAAGATGAAGCCTAACATAGCAAGGTTCCATTCATAGAAGTACCTAGTGTGCTTTATTTCCTTCAGTTCTCACAAAGCCCTCCACCAATACTGAAGCAGAGATTGGGAGAAGTTAAGTAATCTGTTCAAGATGTCATAAATATTAAGTGTCCAAAAGAGGGATGACAAAGTTTAGTATCTCAAAGCTCAAGTTTTGTTTGCTTTTTGTTTTCTCTCAAAGCCGCATGTACTCTCTGCGTGGTCACGATCTCTTTCCTAGGCATCCTCACTGCTGCTACTCTTAGAACTTCGCTCCCAGCCCTAGCCATAGCTGTCACAACCTCCTCTTGGGGAGGCCTGAGCCTTGACTTTGGCACCTGACCCAGGTCACTTCTTGCAGGACCTTGTAGCTGTCACTCAATGTGACTGAGCCTCGAGGTTGCCCAGCTGACTAATGGTGATTGTAATGTCCCTACCTGTTTTATTACATGATTAGGAAGATCAAGTGAGATGATGAGTGTGACAATGTTTTGAAGTGTACAGAATAGTCTACACATTGATGACGGTGATGGTGATGATGGTGTGTGTGTTCTGGTGATAAAACCCAGGGCCTGCGCATGCGAGGCAGGCAGGCACTCGCCCACCGAGCAACATCCAGGGCCCTGATGGTAGAATGTTATGCCTTTGCGTGATGTATTATTATTTATATTGTATTTTATGAAAATATATTATGCACTTATTTGGTTGTCCTTATTATTTTTTTTTCTTTTCCAGGAATGGACACACCTTTGTGAATCCATTGCTGTGCTTTATAAGCGTGTGCGAGCATTTTGGACACGCGATGCGTGCCTGGATAAGGCCCTTTTTGATGTGCAGCCTCGGTGTGGGAGAGATCTGTATCTGTGGGTATTTAGAGAACTAGGACGCTATGTTCTGTGTATAAGTCAATCTTTTATTCATTGGATTTTGGTACTTCCACCTGTCAGCAGCTCTGTAGACCATATTTTTCCATGGAACAACTAAATATGAAGTTATATTAGTAGCTACCCTCCTTCTAAATCATAGATGCATAGGTGGTTAGAAAAAAAGTGTTTCTTTTAAACCCTTTCAAAATGAGGGATCTGACTTTCTCTGTTTTAGAATCTAATGAATCTCAGAATGCTTCAACTTTTAGGTGAGATAAGTATCAGCAAACTAAATGCCTAGCTGGAAACTGAACTTTTGGTGCCTATTTGGGAAGAAATGTCATGACTAATTAAGTTTTGTTGCCTGATTCCCAGAACTCCCTAATTTTAAAAGAGGCCAGAAATTCTTTGAAAAGAGACAAACAACTGTGGCATCCGACTGTTTCTGAAGGGGAGTGGAGAAAGCCAGACAGAAGCCTGTAGGAACACCTGTTCTCTCGGCTCCTAACAAGCCCACCTCAGAATGCCCCTGGCTGCCTAGATCCCAAGGAGTCAGAGGCGGTTCCATGCAGCTGGGGACTTCTGGTCTTCATGGTACCTGGTGGTTGTATCTTTCTTTGGAAGCAGGGTAGTTGCACAGACAGCTCAGACCTTCCACTCTTAGAATCTTAAATTTCTCATTGAAAGTGGGAACAGAGACTACGTTCACAGGTTCTTGTGGGGACTGATAAGCCAATGCTCAGCTCCTAGCCCATCTCTGGCTCTAGAAATGTCCATTGCTCTCCCACCTTCCACTCAGGGAACCTAGTCTGCTGGTAGGATTGCCCAAAATTAGATTGGTTACAGAATCCACCTTGGGCAGTAGTGCAACGGCTGGCAAAGAACTGAATGGAGAGTGGGTGGGTACCTGCTCTGGCCCACGATTCACAGCCTGTACCCCAGAATGCTACTGAGGGATGAGAGAGTGGGCTTGTGGGAAAAGGGAGGAAACACGTCTCTGTGGAAGAGATCTCCAGGCTCAAAAGAGGTCTTGAGCGCCTGCTGGATCAACTGTGCTTCGAAGTCAATTCATCGACTTTTTTCTTATAGACAGTTCCAAGGAGTGGTCATCCCCTGCTGCAATGATTCAAAATACAATGGAAGGAGGAAATAAGGGCCTTCTGTCTCTTGCTTTTCCTATATTAAGTGAGGGAACCAATGGGCCCATCACTGGATTCAGTTCTAGTCTCGTAGCTTCAAGCCTACCCAGTGTTGGTCAATCTGAAAATGAACCTAGTGAGAATGTCTACAAGGAGCTGATATGACTTGGCAGTGTGCTCTCTGCCCAGATGAACTGGATGTTAAACTGTGAACATTCACCAAGATGATTGCTAATCCAGGATATTTCAGAATAGCACCCCTGATCTTTTCCATTCTGGAAATCTAGTAAGAAGCATCTTCTTACTCCATCACTTTGTTTCATTATTCTCATCCTTCTCATCTCTCCTTATTCTAAATGCCTAGAAAATTAGAATTAATCTTTTTGGGGGTACAGTTTCTCTCTTAAATCTGTAAGATTGTAAGACACAGATCAACTGGAGATATAACTCAACAGTAGGGAACTTTCTTGGCAAACGTTTAAGTACCTAAGTTCAATCCCTAGCACTGTGGGGGAAAAAAAGAAAGTTGAGACACAAAGGGTGTATATCTTTGTTCACCTCTGCACAATGGAGGAACAAAATCATGTTATAATGCAGACTTTGCAATGGGCATGGTGGCACATGCTTGTAATCCTAGTAGTTGGAAGGCTGAGAAAGGAAGATTGCAGGTTCAAGGACAACCTCAGCAAATAGTGAGACTCTCACTAACTTAGTAGGACCCTGTTTCAAAATAAAAAATAAAATAGAGCTGGGAGTGTAGCTCAGAGATAGAATGCCTCTGGGTTCAATCCTCAGTTTCACAAAAATAAAGAGAAGATAGATGATAGATGGATGATAAATAGATAGATAGATAGATAGATAGGGTGCGGCCTCTGTGAATGACTAAAGCCTTGTGGACTATAAGTTCCCCCATTATTTTTATATGCATCCCTTTCTATTGAACTTAGCATCTTGCCTTCCACAGAGCAAGCATTCACTAAATATTGAATAAATCAATGATTTGACAAGAGCATTGAACATTGACTGACTACTTTGTGGAGATCAAACTGAAACCAAAGGAAATATAAGTCAAGTTCCCTGGATTTATTTTGTGTGTGTGTGTGTGTGTGTGTGTGTGTGTGTGTGTGTGTGTATGTGTGTAAAATTTAGTTGATACAGAGAGTTAGATAAAGTGCTAGGAAAATTTAAGTTGCATATGAAGTGTGCAGATATTGAACACTAAAGAAAAGATACTAATGAAGCTGGGCATGGTGGCACATGTATGGAATCCCAGTACTTGGGAGACTGAGATAGGAGGATCATAGGTTCGAAGCCAGCCTCAGCAACTTAGATAGCAGGATCGCAGGTTCGAGGTCAGCCTCAGCAACTTAGCTAAGACTCTTAGCAACTTAGCAAGACCCTGTTTCAAAGTAAAAAATAAATAAATAAATAAAAATCAGGCTAGAGGTTTAGCTTAGAGGTAGACCACATTTGAGTTCAATCCCCAGTAACAAGATATAGTACTCCTGCTGTTTTCCATTCTAAAAATCTAATAAGAAACATGTTTTTACTCTATCATTTTATATCATCCTTCTCATCTCCCCTTAAGTGCCTATGCAATTAGAATTAATCTTTTTTTGAGTACAGTTTCTTTCTTAAACTTGACCAAAAATTTAAAAAAAGAAAAGAATAGACAGCTGTGTGGTGCTTTTTCCAAGGACGTCTACCTTCTGCAGGGAGATATGGATAATTAACGGGAAGAAAGGAAGGAAGGGAGAGAGGGAGGGAGGAGAGAGAGAGAGAGAGAGAGAGAGAGAGAGAGAGAGAGAGAGAGAGGACAGACAAGCAGAAAAAGGAAGGAAGGAAGGAAGGAAGGAAGGAAGGAAGGAAGGAAGGAAGGAAGGAAGGAAGGAAGGAAGGAAGGAAAAAAGAAAGAAGAGCTGGCTGTGGTGGTGCACACTTGTAATCCTAGTACTTGGGAGGCTGAGACTGGAGGATCATGGTTCACGGCCAACCTCATCTGCTTAGTGAGGCCCTCCATAACTTAGTGAGACCCTGTTTCAAAATAAAGGATAAAAAATAGGACTGGAGCTATGGCTCAGAGGTTGAATGTCCCCAAGTTCCATCCCCAGTGCCACAAAAAAAAAAAAAAAAAAAATAGGACTAGGGGTGTAGCTCTGAGGTAAAATGCCCCTGGGCTCTATCTCCAGTGCCACAAAAAAGAAAAAAGAAATAAAGAGAAAGGAAGGAAAGGAGGGAGGGAGGGAGGAAGGAAGGAAGGAAGGAAGGGAAAGAGAAAGAGAGGGAGGGAGGGAGGAAGAAAAAAGAAAGAAAGAAAGAAAGAAAGAAAGAAAGAAAGAAAGAAAGAAAGAAAGAAAAAAAGAAAGAAAGAAAGAAAGAAAGAAAAGAAAGAAAATGGAAAGTTGAACCCAGGATAAGGAGCAGTGGCCTCTAGGTGGAAGGGCTGGTGACAGGCATGAGTTGCATGGTCAGGAAGGACATCTCTTTGGGACATTGGTCATGAGGGCCTAGTGTGCAGGCAGAGCAAGAACCCATATTCCACGGGGCAGGGCCCTGGGAGCGGCTGGGCAAAGAGCCATGCCAGGCAGGATTTGCAGCAGCAGTGGGAAGGGACCATGAACAAGAGCCACTCCAAAGCACTGCTGCAGGTCCTCTGCGGCCCTGCACACCGGCTAAGGAAGAGGTTCCGGGCGATTGCAGATTAGCCGGATGGTGTGGAGAGGTGGGTGCTTCAGTGTAGGGGAGGCAAGTTGTAGATTTGATGAAGAGGAATATGAGGGCCCAGAGGTAGCTCATGACTCACTTGTGGCTTGGAACCTACCTCTTTAAAGAGCAAAACTATTTTCTCTTATACCCTTGTGGAATTTCCACAGTTGGAATGGCTGACTCTACCGCAGAACTGACTTGCTGAGCTAAGAACGAACCTCTGTGTGTCTTGGGAAAGGTAGTCACACCGAACCTCTGCCTACTACGTGTAAAGGGAGAGTTTGCAGAAATGCTCAGACGTGACTCCCCAGCGTCTTTCCCATCAGAACAAAACCTCACTGCTTCTGCAATTAACGAACAGCACTCCGTCAGTTCAAAGTGGTTTTTCAAATTGGCTCACAATTAAGTAAAAAAAAAAAAAAAATGGCGCATTAAGAATGATATCAAGCCGGTCATGGTGGCGCAAGCTTGTAATCCCAGCATTTGGGAGGCTGAGACTGGAGGATCTGGTTCGAGGCCAGTCTCAGCTACCTAGTGAGGACCTCCACAACTTAGTGAGATCCTGTTTCAAAATAAAGAATAAAAATAGGACTGAGGGTATAGTTCAGAGGTAGAATGCCCCTGGATTCAATCCCCAGTACCACTAAAAAAAAAAAAAAAGAAAAAAAGAATGAAATCAGTGAAGACAAACCATGAATGGATAAAGATGGTGGAGAATGTGGGAAAGAAGCCTCTGTTGAGGAAGGCTGGATGGGAAACAATATGGATAGAAACTTGGGAATTGGTTGAGGTCTTCAGTTCTGAGCTTTCTGATGCTGTCTAACTCAGGACGAAGAAGGAAAGTCACAAGCTACGCCATCCACAGTCTGGTTATAGTGGATATTGCAGCTTACCAGGTAAAATAACCTTCCCTGGTCACATGCTTTAAATGATATAGTTGTATAAGGAACAAAGTTACTAGTAAGATTTCAGATTTAAAAATAAATGACAGAGTCAGGTGTGGTGGCACATGTCTGTCATCTCAATACTTGGGAGGCTGAGGCAGGAGGATCAAGGAAAAGGACAGCCTCAGAGACTTAGTGAGGCCCTCAGCTACTTAGTGAGACCCTTTTTCAGAACGAAAAATTAAAAGGGCTGGGGGTGTAGCTCAGAGGCAGAATGCCCCTGGGTTCAATCCCTACAAGAAAAAAAGGAAAATTGACCCGAAACAGTCCAAAAGAAAAAAAAATTTAACCAAAAGACAATTACTCCATGGAATACTTCTTCCAGTACTCATTGGGGAAAAGAAGCACCCATCAGCCAAATTTGAGTCTTAAAAACTTTGTGGGGAAGAAATTATAAGTGTTTGAGGTGATGGACATGCCAAATGACCCATTGGATCATTACATACTATGTACATGCTTCAAAACACCACACTGTACCCCCTAATATGTGTACTATTAGGGGTCAATCTAAAATAAATTTTTTGCAAAAGCACTGTAGGGGTCCCTGAGGGGCCGAGGTGGGCTGACCTGTGCACATTTCTGGCTACCCTGCTTCGTCCTGCAATGGAGGAGGGAAAAGATCACTGCACTCGTCTTAAGAGAAAAGTGGATTTTTTACATCATCCTGATATGCTAGCGTGTCCCTTTGTTTCTTTTCTTGTGGTACTAGGGATTGAGGGCATTCTACCTCTGAGTTACACCCCTAGTCCTATTCTTTATACTTTATTTTGAAACAGGGTCTCACTAAGTTGTGGAGGGCCTCACTAAGCAGCTGAGGCTGGCCAAGAACCCGGATCCTCTGGTTTCAGCCTCCCAAGTACTGGGATTGCAAGCATGCACCACCACGCCCAGCTTAGTGTGTCCCTGTGGATAAGTGCTTCAGACTGAGTGGACATCGCTGTACACCTTGAAAACAGGCAGATGTGGTCCCTCCTGGGACCTCTGCCGCTATCCAGGACTGGAGGCCACCTGCCTCCGCCTTCTCTGTGCTGCTGGCCCTGAGAACTGCTTCTTCTCCAGGTACCCTGGCTGCTGTGCACCTCTGTTCTCATTGCCTCTGCTTGTCCTATTTAAAAATTTAATGAAAAGGAAAAAAAATCAGAAGCTGGTAATCTCAAGCCTTCCTTGTTAAAAAAAAAAAAAAAAAAAAAAAAAAAACCTCAGCTTGTTTCTATCATCTGGATCATCAGCAACCTGTGCTGCAGAAGAGCCCTGACGTGCATTTCAGGGGGGTTAGGAGTTGCAGGCTGCATTTACATAACATTAAAATCACTGTCTACAAGCACAATATAAATTGGACCACCGCTTCCCGTTTCCCCCACGGGGATTGGCCTGAGATAGGATTCTGCCCAGTGTTCGCCCTTCCGCCCCCCTGGACTTATTCGACCTGTACATTTCTTATTTTCCTGGTAACCCTGGGTCCGGTGCTCTAACTGCAGGAGCCATGTTGTGGGGAGGGGGCTGGGAGAGGGCAGGAATGGCAGGTGGGGTGACTATCTCATCTCCCAGAAGGCCTTGCAGCTGCAGGAAGCCACCCACCCATATTTCAGAAACCACAGGCTCCTGTGGGTTCTGAGAGTCCCTGCTGCATGTGTCCTTAAAACATGCACACCATTTAGTGTCTTGCTGGCACCTTCTTTTACATGACTCAACTGGGACGGCAAAAGCCCAGTTTTCCCTGCACCATGTGCAGGTCCTCAAACTTCCTGTTCCCCCCTCCTCCAAAAAAAAAGCAATCATGTGGGTGGAAATGTCCCCCGGCTGTGTGCTAGAGTTCTATCCCATCCGATGTGCAGAAAGGAGTGGCCTGTGTCTTGCTATGATGTAGCTCCTAACTCCGAGCTGGGGGCTCTGAGCAGAACAAGAAGATGTTATGAACTGCCCTTTGTGCTCCCAGAAGCCTGAGGAAGGAAAGCCCTTCAAATCTGGAGCCAAGTGCTGTGAATTGCTTCCCATGCCTGCTGACCTATTGCCCACCATGTCCTTCTTCACCCTCACCTGCCTAACCTGTATTTATCATTTAAGACCCAGCCCAGGGCCAGAGATGCATGCCTACCTCGCCTGTGGCCCCCTCCTCCCTCTCCTCCGCCCCCCAAGCTCCTGGCACTGCTGCCACCACCGTAGCTTGTGAACGGAGACCCTGGAGGACAGAGCAGTGACTGCCCTCTCCATCCCTGGGGCTCTGCAGAGGGGCTGGGTGCTGGAGATATTTGAAGCACACAGTCGTCTGCCTTGCGGTCAGAAAGACACAGTTTGCCTGGGCTATCCAGTTGCAGAAGATTTACTGCAGAAATGTCCCAGATCGGGAGCGAGAGCTGGGCCCAGATACGGACTCTGTAGCTGCCACCTACACCCCTACCTGAGGCCGCCACAGCGACCACACCCAGCCTGCCTGCCGCAGACTCGCAGAGGCCACCTGGGCAGCGCCACCTCCAGTGTCAACCAGTTGCCCAGCGTGGCAGCCCCCCCTAAGCAGCACCCCAGATTACAATGCCTCAGCTCTCCGTAAGTTCTCCCGCACAGTGAAGAACAGGAATAGGGAGTGAGCAAACTGAGGCTCCTAACCATAAACTCATTAAGAGTTTGTACATCCTGTCCCCGTCTCAGATCCTGGGTGCCTCCAAGTGTCCGAGATTTCCTATGAAATCTGCCCAAGAGATGTGACATTAAATGGCCAATAAAAGAACACCATAACAAAGGAAGAAAGGGACTTCAAAAACACAGGGGGAAAAATGTGTTTCCTGCTTTTTGAAGAAGGGATCACATGTTTTCAGTTTGCACAGAGCCCTGCAAATTATGTAGTCAGCCCCGTCTGGAAGGCACAGGCCAGGCTGCCCAGCAACCCCACGACACGAGGTTGTTATAGGAGCGTTGGGCCCGAGAGTGGCCGGCGTGGTCTGGTGTGTTAGGGTTCAGGTCCCTGTAGGGAGCAGGATGGAAGAGGCAACAGCAAAACGAAAGCATCGCCAGATGTCGAAAAGACCAATCCACCTGCTGCCTTTCTGGAAAATTGCAATTGCCTACGCAAGGGCTTCGTTGGCCAGCAAGTTGATTCAGGCCTCCTCCTTCTCAAAGAGCAGGATAAAATATATTGTTGAATATTTGAAAGCTATGTTCTTTTTCTGGTACCAGGGCCATCCTACCTCTGAGCTGCACCCCCAGCCCAATTTTATTCTTTATTTGGAAACAGGGTCGCACTAAGTTGCAGAGGGCCTCACTACGTTGCCCAGACTGGCTAGGAACCTGAGATCCTCCCATCTCAGCCTCCCAGGTACTGGGATTACAAGCGGGTGCCACCACGCCCAGCTTGAGAGCTACATTCTTAACGCTTGTGTCTAAAATAAGGCCCCGATTTTGCATCTGCTATAATTTATGCCTAGAAATAAGGAAGTGAAATTCCCACCTACTGGAAAGTCAGTTACAGGGTGGCTCTGTGAGGGGCGTGTGGCTTAGAGCTATGCCAACTGCATCACACTCGCGGGGCAGAGCCAGGAGCCCCAACAGGCAGCTGCTGACATGGGTCAGCCTTCACCCCTCATCTGAAAGGCCCCAGAGAACAGGGGTGTGAATGGTACAGAGGGCTGGCAAGGTGGGAAGGAGACAGGCCCAAGACAGACTTGCCTATGGAGGAGGAGGAGGAGGAGGAGGAGGAGGGTGAGAGCGAGGAAGGGAGAGACGGAGGAAGGAGAGAAAGAAAGCAAGAAGAAAGAAAAAAGGAAGGAAGAAGAGAGGGAGGGAAGGAGGGAGGGAGGAAGGAAGGAAGGAAGGAAGGAAGGAAGGAAGGAAGGAAGGAAGGAAGGAAGGAGAGAGAAAGAACGAGCAGGGTTGGGACCCAATCAGAATCAAGGGTGTTTCCTGGGGCCTTTGGGACAGACATGCTCTGTCTGAGTGAAATGAGAGTCTCAAGAACAAATGTTCTCCCCTCTTCTGAATGGTGGTGCATCAGAACCTGAGGTCTGGACTTGAGGGCTGAGCTAATCTGAGGGTCACCACACAGAGGACAAGGCTGACACTGTGGAAGGTAGACCAGGGAAACAGAGAGAAATCCAGGCATCTTCAACAAAAGAAAGATGGTGCAGAGCTATTGACCCAAGAACTTTGTTTGAAAGCCTCATCCAAAGAGCTACAAGGCTATTTGACCTTGCTGGTCTTTGCAGTTACATGGGGAAATAGTGTTACATTTGCCTAAGTGGATTGAAATTCAACTTCCATTCACAGTGACCAAAGTCTCGTAGCATAGTTATTATTTGAATTTCTTATGGTATGTGTCAAAGAATAAGGCTATCTGGACCAGGAATATTCATGTTTTCAGAAAACTTGCTGAGAATTATTGTCTTCCAAAATAGTTATGTCGACATATCTTGCCACCAAAAATCCATGAATGTGTGAACCTCAGCCTAATTCCATCATTTTATCACTCATCTTACATTATTTGATTTTAAAAAATGATAACCATTTGTACTTCTGGGGGGTTCCAGTTTTTAATTTGATAAGTATAACAAACTTATGTAAACTGTCTGTTCATTAACTTTGCCCAACTTTCTATTGAGGACCTGATTTTTATATCAATTTTTATGAAAATACTAATCAAAAGTCTGTCGTTTTTACTTAAACTATTTTTCTGCTTTACTTACTTTTAATTTTATTTCTTGTATGTGCATCAGACTCATTTTAGAAGCTGCCCATTTTTATGTTCCACATCTGTTTCCCTCAAGATTTCTTATATTGTCTCAAATTTTGAAATATGAAGTTTTTCTGGTATGTACTTTACTTCTGCACTCATTTCAGGGATTTGGCAACATAATTTGCTTTTCAAAGTTTCACACCTTAGGTTCATTCATCCATTTTGGTTTTGTGTATCTTCTATCATTTTTTTTGTCACAATTTTAAGGGGGCTCTCGGTTGCCAGGCACAGAAGCCCAGGTCACACTGGCATGAACAACACTGGATGATGTATTAGCAACACAGTCCCCAGTGACAAATCTGGTGAATGATCTGAGGAAAGACAGGTCGGAGGAAGGCCGGGGCTGAAAGACTTTCTGAATCTTCTCTCCCGTATTCTTCCAACTCAGGATCTGGGGACAGCAAACATTTCTCCATCCTGCAGATAATATGGCAGCCCAATACCCTATTGCTTCACCATTTAACAGAAGGATGACTGTCGCTGCCAGCAACTGTCAAGAATATCCAGGGAAGGGCCCAACAGCCCAACAGACAGACCCAGTCATGATGGCTGATGATTTCCTTAAGAAGAGAGAAGATGCTAAGCCCCATGATCAGACCTGAACCGTTCCTGCTCCAAAACCTCCCAAACGTCTGAGCCAGGCTACCGGCTGGCCTAGAACGCCGTGTAGAGGTTTCATTACTGCATTACAGCCCATGGCTGGGAGGCTTCACAGAACCCTCGTCATGACCTGCCTCCTCCCAGGAGGGCCATGGCCGCTTGCTACAGGCAGAGAGCTGGAATCTCCCACATTGCTCTAGGACCCTGGGAGGACCTCAGTCTTCCAATAAATTCCGTATCTGCCATTTATGTTTGGAAAGAGGTTTCTGTCTTTAAATCTGAACTCCTTGGTTTTGTTCGCCCAAATCCAAAAGTTTTGGGATCAGACTTTTCTCTGTAATTTTATCAAGAGTAAGGAGACCAGGAAAGCAGTGTTCTTGCCAGGGCTTTGCCCAAACTCATTGTCTGCTTATACAATTTACTACATAGCAATTTAGCAAAGTCTCTAGGTTCCTGTGTCTGCCAGTAAGCCAGCTCTGCAGTGATCCACTCACTCCTGATGCTGTACCCCATTGCGGTACCTTATGATGACTTTTAAGATAGATTCTTTGAGGGGGGAGCTGACTTTTTCTCCACCTTCTTAAATACTTCTGTTTTTCCAGCACATGTTGGTTAATTTTATTTGCATCATTTGGGGCTTTGATTTTAGTCAGCACTATTAATTATTTACTCTTTGACTTAATGGGGCTGCGGAGGGGATGAGACAGGTCTGGTTCTAGCGGTGTGAGCTCCCTGTTATGGACAGCTATGGGCATCGTGTGTGTGTTGCCAAGTGCATTACAGACTAATAAATGTATAACGAGCTGGGCTGTCTGTGGGTGTGCTAAAAATGAACTCTGACTTAAGTAAGAGGAGCGTTTCCATTGTGGTACGTCCGCCTTTAGGGAGCTCTGTCTGAGAACTATCACAAGCTGTAGAATCCACTCTTCAGCGTGTGGCTCAACAGCCCACCATGCCTGTGAATCCTAAATTAGTTCAGCAGTACTTGCTTCTAAAATCAATTGTTTCCATCAGGAGAGATCCGTAGCCATGCCCCAAACCATGCACCCTCTAACAGGTTCTTTGATATATTACTCAAAAATCTCATTTTGTTCATTTAGTGGGGCATGGTCTAAACAGTTTCCATGTAGCTCATGAGTGTGAAATGGTTAAACAGTCAAACCTCAGAGATCTGCAGCTGCCGGGTGGGGGTGGACACAGTCGCTGTGAGGGAGAGAACCACATGCACAGACAGCCCTCAGAACCTGTTTCCCCTCAGACTAAATCCAGTGGATTACATCTACAGGTAGAAGGGAGAAAGCTCAGGCTCAAGTCACAAAGTAACTGATGGAACATTCTGGAAAGACTAAACTGGAGGGAAGACAACTGCCAGAGATTCAGCAACAACCAAAGCTCTCTCGGTGCAGGAGTGGGTGACTGCCCTTTAAATGTGATTATGGTTCAGTTGCAGACAGAGGGACGGAGAATCCTTTCTGTTAGAATAAAAACAAAAAATTGTACAAAAGGAAGAGTTCCCTTGTAATGCACAAGAAGAGGGCAGGAGTAGGTATGTTCCAAGGCGACTCATGGGTGATGAAGCTCTAATAAATAAAAAACACACAAGAATATAGGACTCCGACCATGCCTTCAGTTGCACACAGCTGAGCTTCAACCATAAGGATGAAAGCTAGTATCAGACACACTTAGCAGTCCACTAGTTATTTTACACATAGAATGCAAAGACTCCCTTCAGTTATTGACATCCATAGCAGTCCAAATCAGGTAGACCGCAACTGGAAATCCAGTCCCCTGGCCTGTGCATTGTAACACTTAATGGCAAATTTTTGGACTCTTATTTTTGGATCAAGCTCTTCTGTTTTAACACTAAAGTAGGAAGACCAGGAAAGCAGCATACTCTGTAGAACTTTGCCTGAAAGTCATGGTCTGTTTGTACCACCGTATGGATATATTACAGGATTTCCAAATTTTTAAAGGGGTAAGGAAAGGAAATTACGTGGGTTCCACTGTGTTCAATACAGCCCCCTCTTCAGGTAGGAACTGAGGCCATTGCACCCAGCCTTCTCCTCCGTCAGAGTAGGGATGGAGCATTTCAATCCACACCATGCTCTGTAACAAGCTCAGGAGGAAGTGGGTGGGGAGATTCACCAGGCAGCCTTGAGCTGCCCCCTCAGCCACAGAGCAGGAGTCTTGTCCGCCCCCGGCCCTGCTGGACATTGAGGGCCATTGGCCTTCCAACCATGCCAGCCACAAAGACATGGCCCTTGGGTCCCGCCTGCCACAGCGGAGCCCCTGAGTCTCCAGTCTGAATTAGCTGCCACTTTGGAATCAGTACCCAGCCTTTACTTATTCATCCAGTAAATATTTATTGAATACCTGTCATGGAATATAAGAAATAAAGCTTTAGAATCCTGTCCTTGAAAACTCATAATGACCAAAATCTTGGCTCCTAAAGCAAGCGTGTGGAGGGGTGGGGATCCAAATAGCTCCATCTTGGACAAACCATGACTTCCAAGCCAAGGAACTTCCTGAAACTGACTCTTCATGTCATACAGAAGAAAGCTCAGGGGTGCTCGTCTCTGAAGACGGACAAGAACAGTCGTGCAAAAGGGACACACAAAGTTCTTAGAGAATTGCACGTTCAATTAAGTGTTTGATGTGTGCCAGGGACCTTTCCAGTCACTTCACATGCCTATCTAGTCATCACACGTACACCAACTTAGGCCAGACTGTGTGCCAAGCATGCTTTTATATGCTTTACAAATACTAACTCATTCAATCCTATAAGCAACCCCATAGAGAGACACTATCATTATCCCTGTTTTGCAAATGAAGAAATCTCGAGACACAGAAAGGCGAAATAAGCTGCCCAGGCACACACAGCAAGTGAGAGAAAGAGCCAGACTTCCAACTCAGGTATGTCTCCATGAAGCCCATGCTCCTAACCCCACCCTTTATCCCAGGTGAAGAAGCATCATTGCCTTCTGCTGGGTATGAGCACAGGAGAGTGCAGGTAATGGAAAGAGGAAACACAAAGTCTACGCAGAGCCTTGAAGTGCTAACTTCATAAATGAACAGATTTCTTGGCCTCCATCTACAAAGCGGCAATGATGGTGTCTGCTTGATAAGTGTGTTTCACACATCCATCGATGGATACACAACTGTTGTTGCAGCACTTCACACAGTTGGTGACCAGAAATTGCTGATCACCGTAGGCCCAGCTTGCACCTTCATGATGGAGATTTGGCGGGAGACGGGGGCAGGCAAATGCTGGAAAGATGTCCACATGCTGGAAAGATGCTGTCCCTGGGTTCTGGTGAGGACACAGACAGAGAAGTCATCCAGATGTGGCCAGGTCGCATCTGCTAGTCTATGTTCCAGAACTTGAGATTGTCCTAATTATGGTCTTAGGCAAACAATCAATACTGGTTAAGTGGAAATGCATTTACGTTGAGAAACTAAAATAACATCCTTGAGCAGACTTTCTTTGCTTATACATAACACATTATGAGGAAACTAATGTATTGAGTATACCATACTTGTTAAATACAAGTGAAAATGAGTTATTTCTCCATTCCAGTAAGTTCCAGAAATATCAACTCCTTTTTTTTTTTTTCCCCCTTGGTACTGGCAATTGAACCCAGGGGCATTCTATCTCCAAGCTATACCCCCGGCCCCGGCCCTTTTTCTTTTTTTTTTTTTTGAAACAGAACTTTGCTAAGTTGCTGAGGGTCTTATTAAAGTTTCTAAGGCTGGCCTCAAACCTGTGATCCTGCCTTCTCAGCCTCTCAAGTACTGGGATTACAAGCATGCACCATCATACATGGATCAAAAATAACAACTTTTAAAGTAATAATGATGTTGGGGGGGATTCTGTTTGTAGAATGTCATCTTGTCAGTTTGAAATTTTCATAAAATGAAGTTGAGGATTTGGTCCATTTTCAGAATATGTAAATGGCACACAATTATTTTAGACAGAAAAAAAATGTATCCATATATTGCTAAGGGCAGATAGTTACAAATGATGGCAAATGTTAATACCACACCACTATTTATCACTACATATAGAACTGTTTTAAATGTCAATATAGAAGATTCTATAAGTGACATGACTGGGAGAGAGAGGGAAAGAAAAAAAGAGGAAAGGTAAGGCCAGAGGTGATACGGTTTTCTAATCTGATCGTACAGTGGCTCAATTACAGTCTTTTACACTCCATTTACTCTGTGCCTCTAAATTTATACAGCTCATGAATGGGCCACAGCCCCTGGAATGGTGCCTGTCAGCCTTCGTATCTTAAACCCACACTTCAGTCACAGCTCCCTCATCTTTGTAGCGGTCGGGCTGATTGATATAATTAATTGGTAAAAGCTATTTATTTCTTCTCTAATAAATACCTGTCGATTCCATTAATCTCCTTCTTACAGTATATGCTAAATTTAGGGATGACACTTCCACAGTCCCGGTACCGGTACCATGATGCAGGAGGACTTCTATAATAGCAAGTTCATTCTTTCCAGAACATTAGCCCAGCATTTTTAATAACCTTGCTGGAGCAATCAGGTTTGCATACCACCACGACAATAGCTAAGACTCTGGCCCAATTTATTCTCTTACTCAGATACCCACTCTCACTAATTTAGGCGCTCACAATGCATCAGTTTTAAATTGGGAATTTAGAGGTCTTCTTGATGGAAAGCGGTAAAGGAATATGCTCCACACCAGGCATGTCTAATGGAACTCTTATTCCTCAACTGTTATTAAATTACTTGGTGCTCGTGCTCTTGGTTTCAGGGACCCATTACTGTAACATCTTTATTTAAATGGAAGTATGAGCCATCTCTTCAACCATATATTTTTTAAAAATAGAGATATCCCTAGTAAAAAGAACTAATTTATTAACAGCTCTAAATTGAATAAATGCTTTCCCTGCTAGATGGCTTGTAGAATAAATAATTGACAAACAATAAACCTCTTAGCCTTGGGAGGAGCTACATGCCTGAGGCGCACCTTTGGGCTTCTGGAAAAGACAGATTGAAAAAGAACTCCGTAACTCCTCTTCCTTTCCCTTCCCTTCCCTTTGTATGGCCAATCCCTTGTCCCTCCAGTTTCTAGTTACTCTTTGTCATCATTCTGAAAATGAAATTCTCCAAGTTTACAGAGAAGAAAACATATTCAATTTGCATAGAAGACAAGTCCAGGTAAGAGAAGTTTGCATTTGGGTAGCAAGCAAAATTGAAGGTCCCATCACTAAGCAACTAAAGGTAGACAGAAAGTCTTTGGTATTTTGAAATATGCCAGTATTCCAGAATAAGGGTTGGCCTTCAGAGTGACCCTCTCCTTACTCCTCTCTCTTCTGCTCCCCTGCCACCCAACCCTACCTCTCCAAAGGAGAAGAAACCTCCCTCCTTTTCTTGCACACCTTAGTTTAGCTACTTACCTGTTGAGCTAGTCTTTAACCCCACCAACATTCTCAGCATTAATTCTCTATGTGAAGCAGGGAGAAAGCATAGGTTTGCTCATTTGTTAAACAGAAACACTTCCCTTCTTTAAAAAAAAAATCAGTTAATAAGATACCTTTTAATATTCTGTGACATGAGAATAGCCCCAAATTTGGAGAGAAAAAAACTCTTAAATTCACATCAATAGAAGAGTGATTAAGTAGAAAATTACATATCCATGCTATGGAATATTGTATATTTTTATACAATGGCAGACAACTGTATGTATGAAATTGAAAACTTGTCCATGGCACTGTGGTTTTTCTTAAATACTGTTTCACTAGTGCTTTATTATCAATTTTAAAAATCGGATTCATAAGATATTTTCTTCTAAAACAAAAGCTTAAGAGTTCACAACTCACCTCTAATAATTTGCTTTTAGATGAATGGGTTGAAGAAAGGATTAATTTTCTTTTTTTCCGTATGTAGATAAAAAATGAATCTCCAATTATGATTTAATGAGAACTTGATCCTCTACTCACTTGCAATTCTAGTTCCATTAGAAATTAAGATTTCACATATATAAAAGCCTGGTTTGGGGTTCTCTTTTATTCCACTGATCAATTTATCTATTGCTGAACCAGTACCAAGCTGTCTTAATCATCACGATATTCATATTTCTTGTTAGCTGATAAGGCATTTTGCTCCAGATTTGCTTAGATATTCTTAACTCTTGGAGATGTTCCACATAAATAATGAAATTATCTTGTCAATCTCTATAAAAAGGTGAATCTTTGATTAAGATTGAACTGAATTCTAAAATCAATTTAGAAAATGAACATCTTTAAAATATTAAAGTTGTCTATCCATGAATATGGTATATCTCTCTGTTTAGGTATATAGTGGTAGATTTATTTGTTTTTCCTTTTACATCTATATTTTCCATATTTTGAAGCTATTTATTAGCTTAAAAGTTTGGAATTATATTTTTCTGAAAATGATGACTTTCTTAGTTTTTCATAATTTCCTTTGCCTTAGAATCTCCTTTGTTTGATAAGAATATTGCTACACTTGCTTGTTTTTATCTCTATTTGGCTACCATGTCTCTTACCTCGATTTTGCCTTTAATTCTTCAGAAAACTGTGTTTTCTGTCTATTGTAAAAATCACAGAGCTTGGTTTATCTTTAAAGTTCATGTTGAAAATCTGGTTCAATCCTAACTAGAGAACTTAGCCTACTGAAGTTCTTTTAATTAATGATATATCCCAATTTACTTCTATTTCTTTATTTTGTTTTCTGCTTGTTCTGCTTTTTATTTTCTACTTTTTTCTTTCTTTTGGACTCAGTGTTTTTCCTTCACTACTAGTTTGGAAGTTATATACCTTATTCTCATTGTTTCAGTGATAACTATGGGAGTTTAAACATGCATACTTAATACACAAATTTAATAAATAGCCTTAGATTTTATCCGGGTGGTACATTTTTTGAATCCAGAATTTATTTCCAATATTAGTGCATCCTCAACTCTGTTTTCCTAGAACTTTCTATTACCTGATTTGATGGAACCAGGAGTTCATCCACAGACTTTTGTGAAGTAAGAGAAAGTGAGAGGAAGAAACTATTGTCCTTGAGCACAGCTTCATCAAGATAAAAAAAAAGATCAGGGAATATTATCCTTGTATCAAATATGTCCCTGACTAAATAGAAATGAAATTATCCAGGCTCAGACTATAGTAATCAAAAGCTGTGTCTATTGCATAGTGAAGGTTCTTAGGCTCAACTTCTGGTTATAAGAATATTTTAATGCTCTTTTCAGAGAAGGGAACTCTGCATCTCTGAGAGAGGAAGTGACTGAGGTCACCCAGGAGTCAGTTGGCAGAACCAGAAATAGACCCCAGGTCTCACTCTCAGTTCAGACAAGGCAGCATGTTCTGCTTTGATGAAAAGAGGGAGATTCAACAGACACCATATTTGTGTGCTGGGTACAGGAGAATTTTTTCTCTAAGAACAGTTATTTCTCCTCCTCTTCCACTCAAGTTCCTCTGGGAACTGGTTCAATGACTTGGACTATTTCAAGTAGAAGAAACTCAGACAGGCGAGAGCTGCAGCTGCCCTCTGCACAAGTGCAGCCCCCATCTTGTGATTTCCGCTGTGCTGGGTGCTACCTCTTGGTTTCTCCTGGCCTTGTGTGCCAAGTGTGGGAAAATTCAATGTGGGCATTATCTTTTCTTCAGTGCCTTGGGAGTTTGTCAATGGTGAACTTCCTCCTCCTAGAATAGCAGCAGGTATAGATATCAGACCTGAAGAATAGGTCTGACACATTTTCAAGACCACTTCTGGAAACTGCAGTGAGGAGGTATGATTCGCTTTGAGCTTGCTTCTCACTGAGCTCTGAAGTCACCAAGGTTAGGGCCTCCTCAAAGAGCAGAGAATGTGTGGGATGTTCTGCTTCCAGAGCCCTTGGGACAGGAAATTTATCTTTCCTTGCTTTCTTCAGTTTGTAAAACTTCTTCTGGGGTGGGGCTGCTCGATCCCTGTAAAAGAGATGAAGACTCACTCTCTGTGGGACGAGAGAAATGAGTACAAGCTAAAGACAGTTCTTTCTGATGGCCTCACTTTCCCAGAAGTAGGAGGTTATAGAGAAAACACAAATGGAACCTAAATCTGGTAAGATTTGCAGAACCTCAAGGTTTCGCTGGGTCAGGAACAGGGTAAAAATAGATTGTCGGGATGAATCCTGGCCAGGAAAACAGAGACAAGTGAAGGACATGAAAATGTATTGTAAAATTTCACTTTTTCCAACTTCCTATTTGGTTTCACTCTTTTTTTCTCTGAATCATTTGTCTCTCGAATAGCAATTTAGATGAGCTCATGGAGTAGAGTACCAGAAACCAGAAGATTATGGAATGGGGACTTTTCAAAGATCTGAATATAAAATGGTACAGTAAAAATAGACCCCAGAAGTGGGCACTATGCCCACAAAGCTGGCCAGACAAATTCCTGTGGTGCAGGAACCCACCCCCTTGACTCAAGATATGGCCACAGTGCAGATGTGAGGGACACAGAGAAGAGGAACAACCAAAGGTCACCTCATCTTCCGGATCCCTCTGGATGTGCCAGACAAGCAAATGACGGTCTTAATTCTGAAAATCTCCATGATGGGGACATTCCTGTGACAGAAATTGGGCAGGTGTTTTGAATGCTTCCGTTAATTTTCCTGGGGGTGACCCTAGCCCGACTTCAGCCAGTTCCTCATTTCCTCTGGATGGTCCTATCACACTCTAGGGGCAGGGAGCCAAATAGATGCACTTGAAGACAACACACATCTGCCATTAGGTTATAATCATCTCCTTATAAAGAATGACCTGCCAGGCGTGGTGGCGCACGCTTGTAATCCCAGCATTCGGGAGGCTGAGACCGGAGGATCCGGGTTCGCGGCCAGCCTCAGCTACCTAGTGAGGCACTCCGCAACTTAGTGAGACTTGGTTTCAAAATAAAGAATAAAAAATAGGACTGGGGGTGTAGCTCGGAGGTAGAATGCCCCTGAGTTCCATCCCCAGTACCAC
>PVLC010008226.1:0-59089 GCA_004027655.1 Graphiurus murinus | reverse complement strand
TCGGTGGAAATAGTCATTTTACCACATTATTTAGGGAATAATGACAAAGAAAAAGTCTACATGTTCAGTACAGATTGAATTTAGGAGAGGGTACTAGGAGTTGAACTGAAGGACATTCTACCTCCAAGGTATACCCACAGCGCTTTTTATGTTTTATTTTGAAACAGGGTCTCACTAAGTTGCTGAGAGCCTTGCTAAATTGCTGAGGCTGGTCTTGAACCTATGATTTACTTGCTCAGCCTACAAGTGTGCACCACCACACCTGATCCAGATTTGTTTGTTTTTAGGGTGTTTTTTGTTTGTTTTGTTTTGGTTTTTTTTGCAGTACAAGGGATTAAACTCAGGGGCATTCTACCTCCAAGCTACACCCCCAGCCCTATTTTTTATTCTTTATTTTGAAACAGGGTCTCACTAAGTTGCAGAGGGTCTCACTAAGTAGCTGAGGCTAGCCTCGAACCCAAATCCTCCGGTCTCAGCCTCACAAATGCTGGGATTACAAGTGTGCACCACCATGCTCAGCTTGTTTTTAGGGTATTTTACAATGTTTTCTATCCAAGTTTTGTTGAATCCATGGATGCTGAACCTGTGGATATAAAGAGTCGATTTGACTACATAATTTTACTTCTATAAGGCACCTAAAATAATCAGTCATAGACTCAAAATGGTTATGGAATAGTGGTTGTGGGGGAGAGAAAGACAGGAGTCACTAGTTACTAAAGTTCCCATCATGTAAGAGGAATGTGCTGTGGCTACAGTTTGACATTGTATTTAGAGTCAACGACAATGTATTGTTCACTTTAAAATTTATTACAGGGGGACAGGGGAGTAGCTCAGAGGTAGAGGCGCTTGCCTCGCATGTGTGAGTCCCTGGGTTCCACCCCCAGCATCACACACGCACACTCACACATACATGCAGTTGTTAAGAGGATAGTTCCCATGCTAAGGTTCTTACTGCAATAGCAAAATTAAAGGGGAAAAAAAAAGGAGTGACTGTGGCGGGCCCTGCATAGAGGAAAGAGAAGGGATTCTTGGTGCAGCAATACAAAGGGATCCCTGCTGAAGCCTATTCTTTATTTTTTAATTTATATATATATATAAAATATATATATTATATATATATATAATATATATATAATATATATATATATAAAAAATATATATATATATAGTGTGTGTGTGTTTTACTGGGATGGAATCTAGGGCCATTCTACCTGTGAGCTACACCCCCACCCTTATTTTTTATTCTTTATTTTGAAACAGGGTCTCACTAAGTTATAGAGGGCCTCACTAAGTTGCTGAGACTTGTGGTGAACCTGTGATCCTCCTGTCTCAGCCTCCGGAGTACTGGGATTACAAGTGTGCGCCACCACGCCCAGCTTCCGGAGCCTCCCCTCCTGCCCAGTCTCCCACCAGTGTACCTGCACGGGCTGGACTTTTCAAGGAGTGTCTGCTGAGGGCCAACCATGGGCTTGACAGCACTGTCTGTCAAACTCACACCACAAAGGTAGAGAGAAATAGATATCACAACCCAGACAGGTAGAGCTGAAAAGGAAGCTTCCCTAATCACGCCCATGTGCAATGCATGCTAATAATTCTATCATACTCTTTTTCATTTTGAAAAAAGCCGGTCATGATCCTTTAAATCCATTTCATAATTCAACGATGGGCCAAGACTTACATTTTGGGGAAAAAAATTACTTTTAATAAAAATCAAGGTTTTAGAACCAAAGATAGGCTAGGCTAGGATAGGATGGAGGAGGAAAGGAGAGGAGATGAGAGGGGAGGGGAGAAAACAGCAGGAGAGAGGAGAAAACCAGGGCGGCCAAGGCTTAGCGTTTGCCTGAAGTCGTTTTGGCTTGGTCAGATTGGAGGCAGGTGACTGGACCCAATGAACCCAAGAGACCCTTTCAACTGGCAGCTTTGATGTAAGAATTCAGGCAGTCAGTAGAAGACACTTAACCTCCCCTGAGCTTTCCTGCACAGGCGCTGTCTAGAAGGAATGGGCCAGGCAAATGTCACTGCCCTCCATTTCAGGGATGAGACTCTCAGAGAAGTCAAGCCATTTGGCCAATACATGACAA
This sequence comes from Graphiurus murinus, assembly GCA_004027655.1. Taxonomy (NCBI): domain Eukaryota; kingdom Metazoa; phylum Chordata; class Mammalia; order Rodentia; family Gliridae; genus Graphiurus; species Graphiurus murinus. The sequence goes on along the minus strand of PVLC010008226.1, from coordinate 57,008 downwards.
AGCAGAGATCTAAACGCAGGCCTCAGAAAATAGGAAATTGGAATCAACAGGGGATGGTGACAGGGCTATTTGATGTAGACGCTCCTATAATCTACAGTGATGGCACCGTCCCCAGCCTGCCAATTCCTGCATTTCTGTTTCTAGATCACCATTGGTTCAACTGACATGTCAAATACTTAGCAGTCTCTTATATAATATATGATGTTATAGATCATAATGTCATATGTAATGTCATTCGTAATCCACAAAAGGTGCACACAAGTCAAACATGCAAGAGACCAGCAATTGATATTAATAATAAAAATTAAGCCGGGCGTGGTGGTGCTTGTCTGGAATCTTAGTATATGGGAAGCTGAGACAAGAAGATCTCAGGTTCAAGGCCAGCCTCAGCAGCTTGACTAGACCCTCAGCAACTTAACCAGACCCTATTTCAAAATAAAAAATAAAATAGGGCTGAGGGTATAGCTCAGATGTAGAATGTCTCTTGGTTAAAGTAAATAAGTAAAAAAAAATATATAACAGGTCATCAATCAATGAGGATTGGTGGTTCCTGCCCAGATTGCTAACAGTGCTATAAAATCTCCACTTCCACTCAGCTTTCTAGGCAGCCTCTCTGATAGATCTTCAGCATTTCATTTAAATTCTTAATTCTCTTCCTCCAAAATGAGCTCCTCCCCTGTTAACTAGCCTGAGTCCAGCAAAAGTCAGGTTGAGGCTAATAATCTGTTGCTTTTGTTTAATAATTTGCACTTGTCTCTACTGCATGCCAGAAGATTAATGATCCACCACGCCCAGGAGCTGATCTGCTCCAGATTCATGATATTTCCCCAACTTAGTTATCTTAACAATTTAAGGAAGAAAACACTACCTGTAAAATATAAGAACTCAAAATCATAGAAACTTGTCTTTCATCTGTGAGACCACTTTGATGTGAATAAATTTGCCAGTTATGCTCTGTCCAGCCTGTATGGAGTGGACTGGGTCACTGGGGTGTCCCTAAGAGTGTCACCTATAGCCTGCCAAATGTACCCTCACTGTGTCCAGGCAACATATATAGCAAGTGACTCCTCAATCACCACATTAGCATGGTTTATTCAATGGCCAATGATTAAGTTGAAGCAATTCCATTGTTTTGAGTTCTAAACTTAGGAAAACCACTATTCCTTCCACTGGGACCTACACCTTCACTTTTATGCTCCTTTTATAAAACCATAAAGGAAATACAATATTCAAATGAATTGACCAAAGACCACAGTACAGATGGGTTTGGCTGGCAAAATTGAATCACTGGCTGGCGTGTGATATTCTAGAAAAATTCATTTGCAAGCTGAGGATTGAGAGCCTCAAGTTAGGGTACAAAAGGTGGTTCAGGGGCACCATTACGTAAGGCACACAAGAGGAAAGTAGTATGAAGGTTGCGAATGCAGTGTCGAGGACAGCCCGTATCTGTCACTGGCCCCAGCTCTCCTAAAAGCCCCTTTTAATCTGTTTTTATCCTTGGCCATACTAGGCATTTGGACATTATCTTTAATTTCTCCTGAGAATAGCTTGGAGACTGTCAAAAACCCATACAGATCTTGTCATTAAGAGATTACCCAAAAAAGGCATACATCCCACTACTCATCCTGACTGTGCTCTTGCCAGACATCACTAATCGATCACAGCTTTTTTTTTTTTTTCCAGCAAAGAGTGGATTTAGCCTCTACACAGTATGCCAGGCAGTACCCAGAGTCAACTAGGATGAAATCCTCCTATCTGCCATCATTGACTAAGTCTACGTTTCATTTATGGATTTCAGTCTCTTGCAAGCCAGCAAAATGGTAAGACCGAGGCTTTGTCCTCCAGGAGAGACTTGCTGAATGTGTGCATGTATGTTTGAGACTCCTGGGGCCATGACACCACACAAGTAGGATCAATAAGAAAAGAGGTTGCAGAGCCAGGTGGGCACAGTGCTTCCAAGCTCCCTGAGAACAGATCTTGTAAAAGTGAGCTGGATCTGGGTGTCCAAGGATAAACAGAAATGGAAGAGGCAGAGTCAGGCAGGAACAACAAGGACTCAGCTAAGGATGTGGAGATGGGCACAGAATATTGTCCCCTGGGACATCTGGGGGTCTCTAGGTGGCCACCTGGGGGCTCAGCTGGAGTCAGCCTTGTCTCTTCCCTCAGCTGCTCCACAAGCAACTGGCGATCCAGTCCCACCACTGTGGTCTCCGACTGTATTCTGAAATCATATCCCTTTCCTCCCCAGCACTGGGCCCTCCTTCATCTTCCTTCTTGTCACTGTGACAGCCCCCTGCTGTCCACACTGCAGCCCAAGCTTCAAAACTACGAATCTGGCCCATCTCCTCCCTGCTCCCCTGGGTCTGCGCACTCCTTGCCTGGCCCTACATTCAAGGTGCAGGGCTAGAGTGGAAGGGCTGCACCCATAGAGTCCTATAACGCTGGGGTCAAATTCCAGCTCTGCCCAGGCTCACTGTGTGGCTTGGCGAGTTTCCAGCCTTCCCCCAAACACCAGGTTCCTCCCTACTGGGGAACATGCCAGGCCTCTCCAGGGTCCCTGGCCTTTACTCTGCCTCCCTCTGCCCAGCCCACAGAGTCCAGCTCCCCGGCCACCCAAGACGTCCATTCTCCGTGTGTCCCCAAAGCCAGACGCCATCCCTCCGTGGTGAAGTCTCTCCTAACGTACAGGCCTGGAACCAGAAGCTCAAAGTGTTGGATTTGAAGTTTCTCTATCTTACTATAGGAGCCCCCCTCTTACCCTCTAATCCATCCTGCCTTCCCAGACGTGGTGGAGGGGATGACGTGCCAGGTCCTCTCTGCCTCCCACCCCCCCAGCCTTCACCCTGCCACTCCAGCCTTCCTCTGACACCCAAAGCTACCTGCCATTGGCGTTTCCCTTGCCTCCCAAAGGTTTCAGCTTTCTAAAATATAAGGAATTTTTTTTGGGGGGGGAGGACTGGGGATTGAACCCAGGAGCATTCTACCTCTGAACTATATCTACAGCCCCCTTTAAAAAAAAACTGAAACAGGGTTATGCTAAGTTGTCGAGGCTGACCCGGAACCTGCGGTCCTCCTGTCTCTGCCTCCTGAGTACTGGTATTACAGGAGTGTACCACTAGACCATGCTCTAAAGTATAAAGGATTTTTGTCTCTACTTCATGCTGTATCCATGGTCCACAGGACAGTGGTGCTCAATCCATATTTGTGGACTAGATGACCAAAATAAAGTAAAATAAAACAATAGTCTAAGACTCTGGAACTCTGAGATCAGAATGCAGGTCTTTAAGAATACTGCTTTGTGCTGTGACCGTATGAAATGCTGGATGCACGTAACTCAGGATTTAGGAAACGGAACCACATTTTAAGAGGGGTGTGTGCAAGTAAGGACATCACGAGGGATTTGGTTTTGAAAGACAGGCTAGGTCAGGGACAGAAGAAAGGGAAGTTCAGATGAAACATGCGTCTGGCCAAGGTTCAGGGTCCCTTTGAGGACCTCGGATTTGTCTGGAAGAGGCTGCGCAGGGCTCGGGCATTACAATGCTAAACTATGCAGTGTTTGGGGATGAGCACAATGAGGCCCCTGACAAGGTACCATCAAGCCTGGCTGCTCTTGGCCACTGCCGGTGGGGGCTCAGACACACAGGGGTGGGCGTGGGGGAAGGAGGGTCTAATCTGTCAAGCATGCCAAGCCCATGAAATGAGGCATGGCTCCCCCAAACACTCCCCTTGGTTAAGAAAGGGTATTTTACTATTGTCTAATTCCCTTTCAGCAGGTCAAGTTGTTCTGAATATAAAGGTTAGCACAATTGGTGGTAATTATACTGTATCCTGTCTTAATTGACTCTAATTGCTCATTTGCAACCCAATGCTGGAATTGTGGGGTGTTTTTCCCCCTATTCCTAGGACTGGACTATTTATTTCAGAACAGGGAGATTGTCTGATCACTGGGAAGGCCATAGAAGTTGTACAAGGGCCGCCACTCCCTAAGTTTCTCAGGATAATGGGGTCAATTGGAAACTTGAGTGTTATTCAAAAGGCGTTTGGAAAGCAGAGTGGGGTGGGGACAGGAACCCAGGACCACAGGGTCAGCAGATCCAACATGCTGGGCAGCTGGAGATAGTTCTATGCCCTCTCTGGGCTGGCATTTTACTGTCTGTAAAAGACAGGGGTAGATTAATACAAACTTGTCTCTCTCTCTCTCATACTGAGAATTGAACTCAGGGGCATTTTACTTCTAATCTACACCCCTAGCCCTATGTTTTAAAAATTAATTTTGAAACAAGGCCTCACTAAATTGCTGAGGCTGGCTGCAAACCTATGATCCTCCTGTCTCATCCTCCCAAGTACTGGGATTACAGATGTATGCCACCATGCCCGGCTTTCATTTTTTATTTCGAAACAGGGACTAAGTTGCTGAGGCTGGTCTTGAATCTGCAATCCTTCCATCTCCGCCTCCCCAGGACTAGAATCACAGGCATGTATCATCGCACCCATCTTCAATCACTCTTACAACTTTTTCCCCCATATATGCACAATATTTCTGTGTTATTTACTTAATACATTCTGTAAATCAGTATGCTTTCTTATCTTAACAAATAGATGTGATGAGAAAACTGTGAATTTCCTCCATACACAGAAAACTGTTGTGTCTGAACGCAAATAGAAGGTAACTTCAAAAATAAGGGCAGCCAAAATAAAATGTGATTAAATTCTAGCCAAAGCCTCTGCGTCTGGGCTGTGCTCTATCTTTAGTCAAAGCAGGAGTAGTAAGTTCGAGAGAGGCGCTAAATATAATCCAGCACCTCAGCGTACTTTTCACCTCAGGAAACACTGAAAAGGTAACCATCTCAGGGTGCGACTGGATGTTCTTTAATCTGCACTCATGTGTCATTAACACGATCCTGTGGACCACTAGTGGAAAGGATTCTTTTTGTATTTGTGGGTAAGAGCGGATGGATGATTTCTGAAGTCCTTGACAGCTGTCGCGGAATTGTCTAAAACAGTCCATTATCAACTGCAACCCTTTACCCAAAGGACAGGTGCGCCTCGGAGCTCTCCAGGGTCCTGGTACTGATTTAGGATGAACTTTCTGCACTATCCAGAGCCCTGGAAGATGCTGTCCTTAACTGAACACCTACTGGGTGCCAGAGATGTTTCATACAGTATCTCTAGTTGATCTCCATACCATTTGAATGGGTTCTGTCTTCACTTTACAGAAAAAAAAAAACAAAAAAAAACCAAAGACCAGGTGGCTTGTCCTAGGTCACAGAGCTGGAAGAGCTAAGAAGTCCTCCTCTCTAGCTGCTTTCAACTCCTATCTTCTCTTCTGGCTGTCCTTAACCTCAAGCATCCACCTTGCCTATTTATTTATTTATTTATTTATTTATTTATTTATTTATTTATTTATTTATTGTGTGTGTGAGAGCGAGCAAGCGAGCGTGAGAGATTGATTGATTGATTGGTTGATTGATTGATTGATTGAACCCAGGGGATTCTACCTCTGAGCTACATCACCAGCCCGGCTTTATTTTTTTATTTTGAAACAGTCTCACTAAGTTGCTGAGGCTGGCCTCGAACTGTGAACCCCCCATCGCAGCCTCCCAGGTACTGCGGTTACAGGCGTGCACCACTGTGCCCTGCTAATATAAACGATTATCATGCACATTTCACAGAGATAGAAACTGAAGCACCCTGAAGTTAAGAACTGGCCCATGATTGCATAGCCACCAGAAGGCCAGGATTCAAACTCAGATCCATCTGACCCCCAAGCCCACACTCAATCACTGCAGGAACCCCCAGGGAGCTGAAGGGCCCTGTGACACAGTCAGGATCATCTCGCACCATGTCGTCCGGTGTCTCCTGAGCCAACCCTGCACTTCCCTGCCTACAGACCTTTACTTCTGCCCTCCCTTGACCTGGAAGATCCTTCCCTCCTTCCCTGTCTACCCAAATCATGCTGACCTTCAAGCTCACTTCAATCACCATGTCTCCAGGACTTAGCCTGAGCCATCCAAGCAGAACGGAACGCTCCTCTCGTAGCCTGCAGCACACTGAGCAATCATGGCATGCAGACGCAGGGCCTGGTCTCAACCTAAGGAAATCAAAGCTTGGATCCAGCCCCTGGTGCGTCTGTGTATGCAGCTGATGCTCAGTCACTTCTTTTCTCTAGGAGCCATCTCCTAAAGTTTCCATCATTTCCCACTAGTGCCACAGGCTGGTGACCAAGCCTTTAATGCATCGCCCGTTGCAAGGCCATGTATTACAGAGAGCTGCTCTTGGAGCTGGGCTACGATGGGGAAACAGTATGTCCCCGTTACTCCAGAGACCTGATCTAGAACACACTGTGTAAACAACTTCCTTAGCACATGGAGCAGGCAGCCTGGGAAAAGTCACCTCTAGGGTAGGAAATAAACCCTGCAAGCCAGGGGTGACAATGCTTAAATAGCGACCATGCTTATTAAGATGGTGGAGCCCAATTTAAATCCTTGTCTACAGGACAGCCAGAAGCCACTTGGATGGGGGAGCCTCGTGTTTAAGCCTATTTCACGCTGAATTAAGATTAGCTAGGGAGTCAATGCTATTGATTTTTACAGCGCTTCACCAGAAAGACAACAAAAAATAAAAACAAATCCCAAAACAAGCCCAAGTGACATAAATATCCCATGCTGTGCCCAGCTAGGCTTACACTGATACTAGGAGCTATTATTTACCACCTGGAAAACACATTCAGTACCTTGACTGATAATGATTTAAACTCCATCCATCTTCTTGGACTAGAAGGATGGTGTCACCATGGTGACCAAGGGCACCATTAAAGCACACATTCCCTGATGTGGACTCCCCAGTGGGAGGATGCTGCTGGAGGAGAAATACCGTCCTATGTCTCCTTACTCTATTAAGTATCTTTCTGGTGATGGAGATGTAAAGAGAGGTAATACTTTTTTTCTTTTTTCTTTTTGTTTCTGGGGGGGGTACTGGGGATTGAACCCAGGGGCATTCTACCTCCAAGCTACACTCCCAGCCCTATTTTATATTCTTTATTTTGAAACAGGGTCTCACTAAGTTGCAGAGGGCCTCACTAGGTAGCTGAGGCTGGCCGTGAACCCGGATCCTCCGGTCTCAGCTTCCCAAGTACTGGGATTACAAGCGTGCACCACCACACCCAGTGGAGAGAGGTAATATTCAAGGAGCACATCTGCAGCCAGAAAGAGCAAGGTGCTGCCTGGTTGCTGCAAGCTTCCCTTGTCCCCAAGGCAGACTACACTCGTCCATCCCATAGGCAAGCGCGTGGGGCTCTTCTGGGTCCTACTTCAGGAGTCTCAAGCAAAACAAATCCTTTGCAGGCTGCCTACACCAGCTGCAACATGCTTCTTCCAAAGATACTGTGTTCTGTTTCTTGGAAGAACCTATGCTCCGCTCCTATTCTTGCCTCTCCTTCTTCCACCTCTCTGCTCAGCTGCCAATGCAGAGGACACCAGGGGCCCCCTGACAGTCCATCCTGACAGCTTCTTAGTGCTTGCCCTTACTCTCTCTTGGCAGCTTCAAAGCCTTGCTTCATTAGACTTGACTTATTGCCTGCTTCCTTTCTCCATTTTTAAAGTCTCTTACAAATCTCTTTGCTCATGCATCCTTTTAATTAATCAATCAAACAATCCATCAACCAACTTTGATTAATAACCACTAAGCATCTGCTAAGTGTGTGTTGGGCATGAAAGCAAGCCCTGCCCTCAACTTCTTGTAAGGGTAGTTTGCTGTCTGCAGATTTCTAAGCTGTTTCCTAGAAGCCTGGCTTCACCCCTGCTACAATTGCATCTCCCCAAAGCTTAAAGGGTTGTAAACTTGATCTCCAAAGTCATGTGTTAATGGTATTTGGAGTTTGGGCCCTTGGAAGTAATTAGGATTAGATGAAATCATGAGGGTGGGGCCCCCAAGATGGCATTAGTAGCTTTTTGTTTTTGTTTTTGGTACTGGGGATTGAACCCAGGGGCATTCTACCTTCAATCTACACCCTCAGTCCTTCCTTTTTCATTTTCTGTTTTGAAACAGGGTCTCACTAAGTTGCTGAGGGTTTTGCTAAGTTGCAAGTGTGTGCAGGAGCATAAGTGAGAGGTGGCATTGCAAAACAGGAAGTCAGGGTGACTCAGAGGCTGGACTGGTTCTTGTAAGGGCTCAGGGATACCATGGGAGTTACCAAGGGCAACTCCCCCACTGACTAAATACCTCCCAAAAGGTTCCGCCTCTTAAAGGTTCCATATTATCTCTGAACACCAGCACTCCAGGACCCAGCTTCCACTACCTAACCCCTCAGAGGATAAAGTCTCTGCATCTACATCATAGCAATTGTTTACCTTATTATCTCTGAAATTAGGAAATTGCCCAGGTAGCAGCTACAATGCAGTTTCTGCTGCCAGAATGCTCCAAGATCATAGCAGTTCCTATTATCATCACTACAGTTCTGCTATGGGTCTTTGGGCTAAAATATTTTAAATTAATTTAAATCAATTACTGTTCAATATTTGGAGAGTCTTAAAAAGATTATATCATGCTTCTGGAAGAAAGTACAGACCTACGTGAATGAAATCTGAGAGTGTAAAGCAAATTTAAATCATTAGAGGATTATGATCGCGACTCCCTATTTTTTTTAAAAGAAGCAGCCACATACTCAATGGGTCTAAGAAGATAGCCACAAGTAGGTGAAGCAATGTTGTGTTCTGTTACTGCAGTTCATACAAACTGATTGCCAAATAACACCCAAGCAACACAGCTGAGAACAGGAGAACCCATCCATTCTTTTGGAGGAGGTGCAAACACACTAGTAAACGGTAAGAGTCCGGTGTGACTACTTTATGTGTCACACGGGAATAATGCCAAGGCAATGTGCAGCAGATCAACTAGCGGTGTTTTTATTTCTGGCAAATGTCCTCCCTAATTGGAAGCATTATGTAACTTTTGCTACATAGCATAGAAATGTAACTTAGATCAGATGAAACATTTTATATTAGAAGTTTCTCATTTTGGGGGGATACAGGTTCTTATGAAAATCAGATGATATCTATGGACCTTTACCCTAGAAAAATGCATATATTCATATGATCCCAGACCTTTTATACAATTCCAAGGCATCCATGGGCCCCAGGCAAAGAAATCCCAATGTAGGTGCAGGTGTCTACACTCCATGGGCCAGTCTCCTGGGCTCAGACATCCTGTCTGCTAACCAGACCGGGAGTCTCACAGGCATCCCAAACTTGAGGCATCCCCAAAGAGATGAATCCCTCAACTGCAGCCACACCTCTCCTCCTACCGTGTTTCTCCCTGGCGCCGGATAGCACCACTGAGCACCAACTTCTCTCCCTCCTTCACCTCTACGTTCAGACCTAGGAAGGGTTGAGTCACATGCGTGCATATTTCCCAATCCTATGCTATTCTCTCCATCTCAAAGCTCTTACCTGACTCACCAATGTCTGTGTTCCAGCCTTGACTGCCTCATTTCCCATACCATAACCACGGTGACTTGTGTGTGTGTGAGAGACTGAGGATTGAACCCAGAGACATTCTACCTCCGAGCTACACCAACCCCCTCTAGTCCTTTCCTAATTTTTTTTTTTTTTTTTGAAACGGTCTTACTAGGTTGCTGAGCGTCTGAATGAGTTACTGGGGCTGTCCTCAAACCCGGAATCCTCCTGTCCCAGCACCTGAGTACTGGGATGACAGGCGTGCACCACCACGTCCGTCTCCATGGCCGCCTTTATAGGAAGAAAGCCTGGCACATCATCCCTGGGCTTAAAATCTTTTGGTGGCTCTTATGGTTTGGGCTTAGAAAGTCCCCCTCACCTCACGTGTAGACGAGCAGCCATGTTGGAGGCGGGACTTGGCTTCCGGGGAGGGGCCTGGGGGCGTGGCCTGGGGCCCTGCTTCCGGTTCAGGCTGCGGCAGCTTCCGGTTCCTCTCCCGCTTCCAGAGGCCATGGCGGCACTTCCGCGGACTCGTGGCGGCCCCTCGTGGACTGAGACCTCCAGACTCGTGAGTCTTCCTCTATGCTGAGATCATTCGGGGTCGCAGCAGTGACAGTGTTGACTGAAACGGTGACTCCATTGCTCTCAACTTCTTACGGCCAGCCGGTGCAGTCTCTCCACTCCCCCTTGAGGCGTGCCCAGGCCTCTTCCCTTCAGTTCTTCTGCCCTGTTTTCAACCCCCTCTCCCTTCCTCTCTCTCTCTCTCTGGACCATCCCACAAGCTGCACCAAGTCTTATTTACTTCTGTGTCTTCAGGACTTATCAGAGTGCCTGGAACCCAGAAGGTGCTCAATAAAGCAGGTTGAATTCATTTGAAAGCATGTCCCTCCATCAAAAATAAAGCTGTGGCGAGGCAGAAGAATAGCCTGGTGCCCAGTTCCAGCTCTGTGACCTTGAGCAGGTTCTGGCCCTTCTCTAAGCCGTAGTGAGTTTAGAGAACGAAAATACTGACTTCAAAAGATTGTTGTAAAGATTAAGTGGCAGAATGCAAGTCGGTGGTTGTAAGACAAGCAGAACTGTCCTCTAAGGGGCCAGCCAGAGACACTTGGGGGCATTTCAGGCCATTCCAAAGACAGATACTATATTAACGACCAGGGACTAGAAATGCCAGGAATCGTATAGCACATGGGGCCATCTTCACACAACAGAAACCCATCCTGCTTCTGGAGATTTCCAATTTCCTAAGGGTGTGAGAAGAGCTGTTTATAATAATAATTATTGTTTTGGCACTTGGGATTGAACCCAGGGGCATTCTACCTCTGAGCTACACCTCCAATCCTATTTTATTTTTTATTTGGAAACAGGGTCTCACTAAGTTGCCGGGGCTGGCTTCAAACCTGCAATCCTTCCTGTCTTGGTTCCCAAGTATTGGGATAATGGCATGTGCCACTGTACCTGGCTTATTTTTATTTTTAAAAAATCTGAACAGGGTCTTGCTAGGTTGCTGAGGGCCTCACTAAGTTGCTGAGGCTGGTCTTGAACCTGCGATCTTCCTGTTTTATCCTCCCAAGTAGTGGGATTATGGGCATGCACCACCAATCCTGCTTGTTCATAATTATTAAACCTATAATCAGACTGCTTTACATGTAACCTCAGAGTTTTCTGTTTGGGTTTTTTTTTTTTTTTTATGGTGCCAAGGACTGAAGCCACTCTTTGCATGTCAAAGTATTTTTTTTAACCTCATTTTAATTTACACTGAATTTTCCAGAAATGCAGCTACCATATAAATCATCATGAGGCTGAGCCCTCTTTTATCCAGAACATTAGCAAGCATCATTTGTCATGTCACCAATATCAGTACCACTGTGGAATTTGAGTGACCACCACAGTAGTTTTGTATCAGTCTGAGTTTGTAGCTGTTGCAGTCATGGGGGTTGTAACATAACATACATGATCAAAGGAACAGTGCTGACAGTATCCAATGGAGCACCCTCGCCTCTCCTGACTTAGAGCCACATGCATTCCTTCTAAGTTGGTATCAGCGCTTGTCTAGTTTTCTCCTGTGCTTGAACATTTAAATATTGAATAGCATGCTGTTTTATTTAGAAGTTGCTGTCTTTGGGCTTTTCCTATAATATAGCTAGAGTGTTATGTTGCTTTTCTTTGAACTGCTCTGTGCAGGCAGATTGTGAATTGCATTTCAGGGTAGTCAAGGTATATTATAAAACTCTTTTAAACAAAGAGTGTTGGGTCTGTGAGTGGCTTAAGAAGCACGAAGGGTTTGGAATGCCTCCAGGACCAGGCCTGGCATAGACTCAGCACTTTCGTCCTGGGTGTCGCTACTATTATTATCAATATACTGGGCCAGTCATAATTGTGGCACAACATAATTATGATTCAGGATAAAGATCTTGTCTGGCTTCTGCAGAGTGTATTATCACTCTGCTCCAATGTTCTCACTAGGGGCTCTAGTTCATTACACATTAGGGGTTGTCAAAGAGGAAGGAAGACAGCTGTTGTCACAGCATACAGCTCCGTGTGAGGCCAGTCGGCGCCACCTCCACTTTCTCAAAATACATCCCTGCTCAAGAACCTTCAATGGCTCCCCACTGCTCATGGGACCTTAGTCTGGCACTTGTGCTCCCCACCCTCTGAAATCTGGCCCAGCTCATGGCTTCCCACCCTCTACGGCCACCCTAGGCTCTACCTTCTTACCTCTCCTCCAGTGCAAGGCCCAGCTTCAGCCCCTCCACTTGCCTATTCTCAAATCTCACCTCTTCCAAGAGGCCTTGCCAGAGCCCCCACCCCCACCCCCTCAGGGCCACAGTAATTTTCGATCCAAACTCCTTGCTGGTGCCGACTGTATCTTTGACAGTAAAGATTTACTACAGGCTCCTGTGAGTTATCTTCAAGGGGAGTGAATCCAGTCTTACCTGCCCATTCAATTGAGGACACTTTGAAATTAGGAAATGAGTTATGAGTAAAATAAAAATAGTAGCGATATTAACATCCTGTATTGCAACACAGTGTGAGTATTTATACCCCATCACTTGCCCTTAGCCTTACAACGAGACAGGTGCTCTTCCGTGCCCAGATGAAGTTGAGGAAGTAGCTCAGAGACAGAAAGGGCACCCCGGAGGCAGAACTGTGATTCAGCTGCACACCTGCCTGGGTGCAGAGGCGCAGCCCGCAGCCCCTGCTCTCTCTGCCTGGTGCCTGACTGAACGATGGCCCTGGTGAGGATAGGAGCCAGCCTCTTAGATGTACTGATTTGGGAACCACTCTGGCAGACCAGGGTTCAAATCCTGCCTCCTTCAGTAACTGTGTGACTCTGAACTGGTATCATACCTCTAGGCCTTACTGCCTTAATTTATTTATTTTTAATTGGTGAGTTATAATTACACAATCATGGGATTCATAGTGATGATTTCATATATGCACATAGCATAATGGGGTCTGTTTCCTTCCCTGAATTTCCTCTTCCTTTCCTACAGTCTCTCTCTTCATTTTCAAGAGGTCCCTTTAGTTTCCTGTTTTCTCTTGAGCTTCAACAAATGAGAGAAAACACATGACCCATGATTTTCTGAGTCTGCCTGATCTCAGTATATTTTCCAGTTACGTCCCTTTTCCTCCAAATGACATCATTTTGTTCTTTATGGCTGAGTGAAACTCAGCTAAGTATATATACCAGATTTTCTTTATCCATTCATTTGTTGATGGACACCTAGGTTGGTCCTGTAACTTGGCTATTGTGAATTGTGCTGCTGTAAACACAAATATGCATGCATTGCTACAGTGTTCTGACTTTATTTTGGAAAGCTACTGAGGAGTGGGATAGTTGGGCCATGTGATGGTCCATCCTTGCCTTTTGAGGAACCTCCACACTGATCTCCAGAGTAGCTGCACTAATTTACATCCCCACCAATGGTGTCTAAGGATTCCTGTTTCCCCTTATCCTTGCCAGCATTTATTATTGTTTGTATTCTTGATGATTGTCATTCTAACTGGAGCGAGATGGAATCTCAGTGTAGTTTTGGCTGAGAACTTATCCCTATTTTGTTGTAGTGCCTTCATTCATAAAGTGTGCTTGCCAGCATGCGCTGGGCAGTCATTTATGACAGGTGAATTAAGCAGTGGAAGCAGAGTGCTGAGTCCAGTGTGGGGCACACTGTTGGCGCCCCATAAATGATGTTCGTATATGTGGCCCTCTATTGACTAAAATATCATGATGCAGCACGTGGCTGTCCCCTGCTGCTTCTATTCTCTGCTTGGACACTGACTGATCCAGGTGGTTTCAGGGATGAGGAAGAGGTGAGGAGAGGGGGAGGAGGCCAGCAGGTGCTCAGGAAGAAGGCAGATAGCAGCTCCCATCACTGTCACTTGCACTGGAGGGAGCTGGCCAGATGTCTGTTGGTGACAGCAAGCGGCTTCCTCTGCCACACGCCAGCTGCACCTTGACTATCCAGTCCACTGTCTGCCCAGGCTCACACCAGTGCTCTCTGCCACCGTAATGCCTCTGGGGGCCTTTGCCGGTCCCTGCTCTTGCCACATCTGTCAAAGCCAGTCCACCAGTCACCCTGGCCAGAGCCTCCTAGGCATGCTGACCCACAGTGCCCTCCAGCCCTGCAGCGCGCTCTGCTGTGCACCTGACTCTGTCCTTCCTGGGCTCATTCTCTCACTGGGGCCGTCACCCTGCCCACCAGTGCCCTTGTCATGCTAACCTTGACAGAAGGGAAACAGGCCCAGAGAGGCGAAGTAACATGAACAATAGCATCCAGCAAAGTACATGGTGGCCCGGGCTGGAGCGTAGTGCTGGCAAGAGGTTGGGCCGGACCCCATCGCCGCCTGCCTGTCCAGTGCCCTTTACTGCCTCCTGTGTCTTCGTGGTGCCTTGTACAGTGCTTGTCTTCAGTAGGCCCAAGATAAATTCCTCATTCATTTCTGCTGTCATTTTCTCAACGGCGCTTTGCTTCGTCTTGCACTGAGAGCAAAGCCTGTGATTATTCCCTGCCTGCCACACGGGAGGTGGCTTCCCATATCCCAGGGAGACCCATGCACACATGACGGGGCTCCGCACAGTGACAGGTGCCCAGAGGTGCTCAGGAAGGGTTAACAGCGCCCACCTTCTGCCAGGCTCCACCAGGGCCCCTGCGGGCTTTCTCCAGAGCTGGCCAGCCCTGCAGAACAGCCCCCCCCCCAGCAATCGCTCGGACTTTGGGGGGCCTTTGTGCTTTAATAAAGACGGTATTACTGAGTCGCAAAGCCTTCCTCCTTTCCAAGTTTCCTTGCTGCCAGGGTTCCTGCTAAAGGTGAAGCCCCATCATTCAAGGCCAGAGAAAGGCTTGAATCAAGATGCTGAACTCTTTTGACTTAATGTCACAATCTACCACTCTCCGGGAGCACCGTTGTGTGAGAAGCACTCCCGGCACTGCACAAAGGCCCCTCGGTGGCGGCAGCTTCGGGTGTCCTAGGGTTCTGGGGGCCCCCGGCCGGGGGATCTCCCCAGCCGGCTGCCGGGGTGCTCTGCATGCATCTCATGAACGCTCTAGTTTCCTCTCTGAATGCAGACGTCGGCCTGGCCGCTGGGAGAGCCCCGCCACGGAGGCCGCTCTCCGGCTCGCTTCAGGCACCAACAAAGGCCACTTGAGGGCCGAGGGACAGCACTGCCCAGTTCCTTTCCCGGGCCTGTTCTCTGCTCTTTCACACATCTCTCCCTTTTATTCCCCCTGCCCCCTTCACTCTTGCTTTATGCCTCATTGAACCCATTAGACACTTTAGAGGGTGCTCCTGAAGAATAAATTGTCTGTGTGGGGCTCCCGATGGCTCTCCCTGCTGGCGCGGGGGACAGGAGGAGCCTCCTGCAGCCCCTCCAGCTGGGTCTTCACCTGCAGAGCTCCCACAGTGCCTACACCTGGGAGCCGGGGCCCACCCGCTCCTCTCGGACCCCGGCGGACTCTGCCACTGTTCCCCAACGGCCGGCAGGCTCATGCTCCATGAGTCTTTGTCTGCTCATCTGTGAAATGGGGATAATCACATGTCGGCCTCTTAGGGTTGTTGCGAGGGCTGAACTGGTCAAAGTCTTGGAACAGGACCTGGGCGGAAGAAGGCACCGCTCAGGCATTTGCTTTACTATTTATTTGTTTGTGTGTACTGGAGGCTGAACGCAGGGGCATTCTACCTCTGAGCTATACCCCCAGACCTATTTTATTTTGAAACAGTGTCTTGCTAAGTTTCTGAGGCTGGCCTGGAACCAGCGATCCTCCTGTCTCAGCCTCCCTGGTACTGGAATGGTAGGCATTTGCGTTACTCTCACCACCCTCCAGATGACATGGTCTGTTTTGGAGTCCTTGTGTCACCTCTAGTCCCTCTCCTTGTTGGTGAATGAGGGAAGGCAATGGAGAAAGAAATCAATTCCAGGCTGTTTGCAGCTGTTTCTGGGTGAGTGTGTCTGTCTGTGTGTGGGTTTTCTCCCCCTGCCTTGGTGTCCTGGAGCTTTGAAAAGAATGAAAAACAGAGCCCTGACGCAGTGAAAAGGCAGGATTCTTCTTAAAACCCCAGCTAATCCTGCAGCTTCCTTTAAAGGGGCAATAGGAGGAGGCAGGGGAGGGACCAGAATTGTTTTTGCAGCGCCCTCCCCTACCAACCACTGCTCCTGGAGACCAGGAAACGAGAGGGAAAAATCCATAAATCATCCACCGAGAGCAGGACGGAGGAGGAGCCAGGCAGGAGGGTGAGCAGAGACCAGAGCCAGCGGGGGAGCTTGGGTGGGGGCAGCCCAAGGGGACACTATCTGCTGGGCAGAATGTCCAGGGCAGAGGCTGGGCCAAGCACTCCATTCAGAGGTGAAGGACAGCAAGGTCCCAAATCCTATCCTGCGGCTGGGCCTGGTGGAGCCTGCCTGTAATCCCAGCACTTGGGAGCCTGAGACAAGAGGTTCACAGGTTCGAAGCCAGCCTTAGCAACCTAGTGAGACCCTGTTTCAAAAAAAGGGGGTTATAACTCAGAGGTAGAATGGCCTGGATTCAATCTCCAGCACCAGAACAATTCCTAAGCCAACAGTCATCCGCTAACCGTGATGCCCCCGGCCTCTGTCCCCCACCAGTCCATTCATGACAGGCAGCCAAAGCCAGGTGGAAGGACGAGAATCAGACCACGCCACCACCGCCTGCACACGTCCAGTGGCCCTCCGCTGTAACGCAGACTGAACCCTCCACCGTCACTGTGGCCCAGGAGGCCTGACTGCGGCCGTGGTCTGCCCACCTCATGCTGCCGTGTCTCTGCTTTGCCTCTGCAGTTCACTAGGCCCTCTCCGCCGAGCTCCCCGCCCAGGAGGGCCCCAGTCTCCCTCCTACAGCATTTCTGCAGCCTGTTTCCTTTTAGTAAGTACTTGTACTGATAGAATGAAATTCAGAGTGACACGTTCATGCACGCACACATCACTTGGTGTGCTTTTCTCTATACTGCAGCCTGTTTATTTTTCATTTTCCCCACGCGACCAAAAGCTCCATGGTCTGGTTCACTCACCATGGAAAAGAGCACCAGCCTAGGGCCTGGCATACAGTAGGTGCATAATTAACACCTACTACTGAAAGAGTGAAAGAATGAATGAGTGAAAGAGCAGCATCCCTGGCCAATGAGCATTTGGGAATGTTGTAGCATTAAAACTGGAGTTTTTTTTTTGTTTTGTTTTTTTGTTTTTGTTTTTGTTTTTTTTTTTGTGGTGGTGGGGATTGAATCCAAGGGCATTCTATCTCTGAGCTACACCCGCAGCCATTTTTTAAAAATTTCATTTGAAACAGGGTCTTGCTAAGTTGCCAAGGGCCTCTCCAAGTTGCTAAGGCTGACCTTCTGACCTTGAACCTAGGATCCTCCTGTCTCAGGATAGAAGGGTGTGCCTGGTGGTGCATGCCTGTAACCCCAATACTTCGGAGGCTGAGGTAGGAGGATCGCAGGTTTGAGGTTTGAGGCCAGCCCCAGCAATTTAGTGAGACCCTCAACAACTTAGGAAGACTATGTTTCAAAAAAAATAATAATAATAATATGGCTGGGGATGTAGCTCAGAGGTAGAACACCCTTACGTTCAATCCCTAGTACCGCAGAAAATTAAAAAAGAAAAAAACTTTAGAAGCACAGGCAGTGGCCCTAAAGCTACAGATGACCAATCCCTGGATTAAATTAAAGACTAGCAAAGCCATAAGAGGGGGGTTCATTGTAATATAAAAGTTTTTTCAGTTGTCAACAAATATGCATAGAACTATCAGGAAAATAACACAAAACTACAATGTTGTTGCATATGCTTTCGTATGATAAAACAGGTACCCCTCCAGTTAATTTGTAATGACTTTTTCAAAGAACTCAAACCATTTCAGTTGTATCATCCTACATCCCAGCAGTCTGTTTGTATAAAAGGGATAGTCTAGCTACATGTGGTGGCATGTGCCAGTAATCCCAGTACTTGGGAGGCTGAGACAGGATGATTCCAGGGTTGAGACCAGTTTTAGCAGTTTAGTGAGACTCTCAGCAACCTAGCAAGGCCCTGTTTCAAAATAAAAAATAAAAAGGGCTGGAGGTGTAGCTCAGAGGTAGAATGTCCCTGGGTTAAACCCCAGTAAAATAAAAAGGGGGGTGAGAAGTAGTCTAGTACTAATCCCCTCTGGAGGTACTGGGGAGCCACTGAATGCTAAATGCTTGTTGAATGTATGGGCAGGTGGGTGCCCAAAATGACTTAGTGGTTGTGGTTTCAGGCCCCTGAGACCAAGAAGAGAAGCTGGTGGCAGCAATTTGACTGATAAATAAAACAGGGATATGAAAAAGCCACAAAGACATCACATTCTGGCCACTTGGTTTCAGTTATCCAAATTTCAACCGTCCGAAGTGAAATCGTTTCTCTTCTGGAAGCTGACAAAGTTCTTCAGCATCCTGTTTTCTTGGGGCTTACTGTGTGATTGAGAAAGGGTTTTTTTGTTTTTGTTTTTTTGCAGTACTGGGGATTGAACTCGGGCATTCTACCTCCGAGCTACACCCCCAGCCCTATTTTTTTTTTTTTTTATTCTTTATTTTGAAACAGGATCTCACTAAGTTGCGGAGTGCCTCACTAGGTAGCTGAGATTGGTCACGAACCCGGATCCTCCGGTCTCAGCCTCCCAAATGCTGGGATTACAAGCGTGCGCAACCACGCCCGGCTGAGAAAGGGTTTTTTGTTTTCAAAGTCCATAGAAGATTTCTGGAATTTCCAAAAGTGTCTAGAGAGGAAAGAATCGCTGTGTAGCCCTAAAACTGCAGCTATGTTAGTGGGGCAGGGAAAGACTGATTAATAAGCACCTGCTGTGCGTTCAGAACTGTGATCAACGTGTTTGGGTTGAAGCTGTCCACTCACTTCTTGCTGGAGGTACAGAACACCTGGAGATCCGATTTACAGAAGGCAGACAGAACCAAGTTTGAATCCCAGCTCTGCTCCTTGTAAGTGGGTGGCCTTGGGCAAAACGTACAACTTTCCCTGGGCCTCCTCTTCCTGATTTGTAAAAAAGCGTTTCAGCATAGAAACCAAGATGCCTCCGGCTCTGACATGCGCTGTTCTGATGTCTCGGAGACTGTTCTCAGCCCACAGAACCCCCAAGTCCTCGGGCTCTGCGCAGCTCATCTGCTGCGGTGGTGAAGGCAGCCCTAGTGCTGTGCATCACAACTGCTCCGCTGATCCTGCCCTCCCCTGGCGGCCACACGCTCTGGGCACCAGCCTGTCCACTGTCTTCAGCACTGCCGCCCCAGCACCTCCCAGGGAGCCCCAGGCATGGTGGGGCTCAGGCATTCCACCAGTGCTTACTAAACAACAGTTACAGAGCGGGCACCTTGCTGAGCTGGGGTCTCCTCAGTATCTCTCCAGCTCCAAGGAGCTGCTTCTGAATGTATAGGTTGTTCCTCTCACCCCGAGAAGCCCAGGATGGCAGCTTCTGACATCAGTCATCTCTGGGGGAGACAGGTGCCAGGGAAGCCTTCATGGTCCACGGGCTGGTGGACTTGCTGGCACTTCACCTGTGGTGACCCTGCTGCCTCACTTGGGATCTGGTGACCTGGCCCCAAGCCACCTGCTGAAAGGCCAGGCCTGTGTCATCTGCCTCCCGCCTGCAGGACGTCCTTGCCGGACGGGGTTGAGCCTGGAAGACAGGTTGAGTTTTCACCTTGGAGACAGGAGGGCACCAGAGACTCCTCTTACATTAATGAGCATTTATTCTAAACAGAAACTTCAGGAAGGAGATGAAGAGGAAACACCAACTCAGTGTTGACCTGGAGCATCCTGGGGAGGTGGGATTCTCCTTCCTTGAATAGCTTCATGAAGATAGCTCTGCCCGGGTCCCTTGGGCAGCTGCTTCCGGCTACCTCTGTGGAAGTCTCAGATGACCCGGAGTTTTGTTTATAGCTCTTTTTGTATGAACCCAACAAACCTTTGGATACTAGGCCCATGTCCAAGGTGAAGTGAGTGACAAACAGGAACAAAAGTGCCACAAAGAGTCTACCTGATGGTACTGAGTCTCCTGGGCTCCCCAAACTGTGAGGCCTGACACTTACTTGCTGTTTGACCTTCAACAAATGCCTTCCTCTCTCTGAGCCTCAGTTTCTTCATATATGAAATAAGGGAGGGGTAGACCCGATGGTTCTAAGGATTCTCGCAGCCCTGGCCAACCACATGTCATCCTAGATGCTAATGCTGCCTTGGACACAAGACACATGGAACAGCCTTTGAAACCCAGGCTTCAAGAAAATGCATAATTACTCATCAGTGCCTGCCTTTCCTTTAAAAGCACCATACCATTTAGAGAGAGCTGCAGTTAACAGTCATAGAGCACCTACTGTGTGCTAAGCTTCCTCACTAGCCACCTCTTCATAACCAGCTCACAAGAACCTCATCATTGACCTTACATGACCAAGGACAGCGCACAACACTGCTCCTTTCCCGAGTGCCGGCTGGGCAGTCACCAGTGCTTGGACTTCACCCCTGTCTTCTGCTTCCTCCCGGAGGTTCCTCCAGCAAGCCCTGCTTCCCTCATCTGCAGAAGGGGGGTATTGACAGCTCCTGTCTCACGGGTTGTTCCAAAGCCTGAGCAAAACAGGCGCCCGAAGTCTCAATAAGTAATGCCTCTTTGCTGCACACCATTATTCTGACTGCTGCTGTCATGGTCACTTCTGCTGGGGCTGGAGATGAGAGAGAGGAGGCTCAGGGAGGACGTGCGTGAGGTCATCACGCAGCACACAAGGTTCTACGCGTCAACCAAGAGCCCACGAGCGGCGAGGGAGAGGTGGCTCCAGCTCGGCCTTGAGGTACTGAGTCGCCGTGCAGTCATGGCCAGACTGCTCAGCTGCTCTCAGCCTGTGGTTCCCGACATTCCTCTGCTGCTTCAGGTGGATGAAAACCCCTGGCAAGGTGCAGTGTGAGGACAGTGGGAAAGTGTCCCTGCCTTCCCCATAGGCCCACTGGGACATCTCCAAGACTAGCCGTCGCCCTTCCTGGAAGCCAGGGCCTGAGTTGGAATTCTCAGGCTCTATCACCTCGCCAGTGACAGGTGGCCCCACTGTGGGACTGAGCTTCCTCCTGAGGGCTCCGTGCAAAGAAATTTTGCTGTGGCCAAGTCCTGGGCCAAGAGCTCAGGTCATCTGTGGGCAATGTACCCAAACGTCATCTAGGTACCCCTCTTCATAATCACACAAAGCCACCACCCAGTCAAGCCCCGCAAGTCTCCCAAGACGTCAGATGGCAGCAATAGTAATTCCTCCCTCCTCTCTTCCTGCTGGGACCTGGGCAGGGCTGGTTCTGTTACACTCCGTTTTATTTGTTTATTTTTTATTTTCGCAGTACTGGGGATGGAACCCAGGGGCATTCTACCTCTGAGCTACATCCTCAGCCCAATTTTATTCTTTTATTTTGAAACAGGGTCTCACTAAGTTGCTGAGGGCCTCACTAAGTAGCTGAGGCTGGCTGTGAACCTGTGACCCTCCTGTCTTAGCCTCCCAAGTACTGGGATTACAAGCGTGCGCCACCACACTTGGCCTAGCACTCCGTTATTTTTTGTTGTTGTTGTTGTTTTTTCCTTTTGTTTTGTTTTTGTTTTTGTTTTGCAGTACTGATTGAACCCAGGGACATTCTATCTACAAGCTACACCCGCAGTTCTATTTTTTTATTATTATTATTCTTTTTTTGAAACAGGGTCTAACTAGGTTGCAGAGGGCCTCACTAAGTAGCTGAGGCTGGCTGCGAACCCGGATCCTCCGGTCTCAGCCTTCCAAGTACTGGAATTACAAGCATGTGCCACCATGCCTGGATAGCACTCAGTTTTAGATCCCACTGAATGGTGCTAAGTCTATAGTAAACACAGAGGAACTACCTCTTGAATGACATTTTATCTTTAGAAAACAATTTTTTTTAAAGTCACCCTTTTCTCTGTATTACTATGCATTTACTGTGCTTTATACAGCTGTTAAGCACTGAATGCACACCCTAGCATGTGCTCAGACAGCAAGCTCACTTACAGAGTGGGAAACCGAGACTTGAAAAGTGAACTGATGTGCCCCAGGTCGTGGTTAGTGAATGGTGGAACTGGGGTTTGAATCCTGATTCCAGATCCTGCTTCTTAACCCCTCTAATATCTATGTATATGTGTGTGTGTGTGTGTGTGTGTGTGTATACTTTTTTTTTTTTTGGTGGTGGTGGTGGTACTGAGGATTGAACCCAGGGGCATTCTATCTCTGAGCTTACACCCCCAGCCTTGTTTTACTTTTTCTTTTGAAATAGCGCTCCGTTAAGTTGTTGAGGGTCTCACTAAGTTGCAGAGACTGGCCTCAAACCTGTCTCAGCTTCCCAAGTAGTGGGATTACAATTGTGCGCTATCATGCCCAGGTTCATTCTCCTCTTTTTTTTAGCTAGAAGAGGCCACAAGGGAGAGGGGAACAGTGTGGATACACTCTGAAGTGTATCAATAATGCAGCAATGTCATGTTTGATAAAAGATGAAAATCCTATTGATTTCACAATACAAACTAGAGAATGCAGAGATTGGTAAGTTCACCGTGGCTGGAGGGACGTGCGTGTCTCTGGTACTTTGTGCAGTGCCCTCGTCGCCTTTGGACCGTTGCTGGTATACCCTCAGCTCCCTGCACCACACAGCAGTGCTGCTTTGACATCTCCACTGCGGCTCTTCTAACACCTCATGTCCTAGTGGTTTCCTCTTATCCCACCCGTCCCTGCAGGAGCCAACGGGACCATCTTTTTCCTGAGGGTCCTCGAGTTGTTAAGTTCCTATTTCATTGCAGGCTTTCTCTCCAGCACTTGCCCCAGCCCAAAACTTAGAGTTTATGAGTAGCCATCTATCACAAACAAACAGAGAGAGGTGGTGACATGGTCAGGGTGACCGAGCCATAAGAAATGCTTCAGTTCTCTCCTTCCCATAAGGAAAAAATAAGTAGTAGAAAGGAGGAAACTAAAGGCACTGATGCTTACAGAATCGGGGCGACGGAATGGTGGGGACTGCAGCTAGTCAGAATACCAAAGGAAGTAGCTGCTTTCAGCTCTACCACATGCTGCCGTGTGGGGGTGCAAGCCTAGTGTGGCCAAATTCTCTTACTTTTCAAGGGGTACCAGAATCAGATTTCTTTGTTCCACGTGCAATCTTCTAATTTCCAAATGTTGGCAACTAATTCTTTCCTTCTCTCGCTTTTTTTTTTTTTTTTTAAACCTAAGTGCACTGAATGTGGTCATGAGCTCCACATCTGTAATGTCTTAGGGATCCTCGAGGCACATGATGTGCTCGCTGACCAAAGGTCCCCATGCTCCTCCACACTTCCCAGTGTCCCCGTGGCTGAGCAAGGCTGTGAGTAGAAGAGCCACGTGCCACTTTTAGGCTAAAGTAGTAAAGAGCTGGCCACCGTCTCCCATTTCTCCTCCCCTAGCCAGGTGGCAACCCTGGAGGCCACCTGGTGCAGGTGCCTCAGGGAGGCTGCAAGCAGAAGCTGTTGCTCTCCTCCACAGATTGCAGGCGAGTGAGAAAGACATTCTGAGATCTGGGGAGAGAGCCAGTAACCCCTGCTGTAGAACACACCCAGAGCCACGTCGCAGTGACTGACAGAAGAATCGCTCCCGAGAGTTCAGCATTTCTGTTTCCAATCCCTTTAACCCCACTTTACTCTCTGTGGCTCTTGACTCAAAAAGAGATGGGGCAAGGCTGTGTTATTTCACAGAGGAGTAAACAGGCTCAGAAAGTAAAACTGAGTAGCCCTCACGTGTGCAGTAAACACCTGGTAGAGCTAACTCGGGGCTCCCAAGTGGACCCCCAGTCCATTGCTCTTTCTACCTCCCAGTTTAAGAGCTGGACTTTATAACAAGAACTCTTTGGCATCTTCCACTCACCTGGACAGTCTGCTTTACGTAAGGACAATTCATGCCTCCTTCTGCCCCTCGCTGCTCAAAGACAGACCTCTTACCTTTCCCGTTGACTTGGTCCCCTTCCAGATACAGAAGTAGCAGATGGTCCAGGCGGCCAGGAGACACAAGGCCAGTTCCCAGCGGAGGTTCCCGATGTGCTCGATCCCATCGGAGATGGCCAGGACCCTGCGCCTGCAGAGGGAGGACGGAGAGTCATGGGGCTGGAGACAGCCGCCTGCAGCAAAGCCAGGGATGCACTCACATGCCCACCACTACCAGTGAGCGTCAAGCATCCCCTTGGAGCCAGCCCTGGACTGCGCACGGGCCTCTGAGAGAAATAAGAACCCCTGGCCTCTGCAGATCTCTCTGAGGAAGATAAAGCAGACCTGGCACCGGCACCATGCACGTGGGCCTAGTGAAGACCACAGACACCTGCCTGTCTCACAGGTGCTCGGGAGACTGTATTCCATCCATAGGCATCCCACATCCCTAACTGGAGGCTGTCCACCCCTGGCCTGCCAAATTCAAGGGTAGCCACAAGACTTGCTTTGGCCATTGCTTGGCCAAGAATAGAGCATGAGTTGCTTCAGACAGAAGCTTCCAGAACCAGGTGGCATAGTTCTCCAGGTTTCCTCTTCCGTCCTCTGTGGTCATTATGGAAGCAAATATCAAGATGGAGACTCCAGAAATTCAAGTTCCTGAGGGACCACATGAGCCCTCCTGTTGCCCATGCCAGAAATGGAGTGTAAGCAAGAAACAGATTCTGTCACATTGAGCTACAATGTAGATTTCTGGGATATTTGTTACTGTAGCAGAAACCAACCCATCCGGACTGCGACAGGGAGTTTGGGGAAAGCTTCCTAGTAGAAGCTACCTGTGAGCCACACTTGAAAGAGGAGTGGAGCTGAATCAGGAGGAGGAAGTGGAGATTGTTTTAGGTCAAGGGAACAGGCTGAACTGAACCCAGAAGACAATGTAGGGTACACTCAGGGAATAGTGAGCTGGGGCATGCAGGAATAACAGGAAGGTACGTGGGGAGCCCTGACTGTTGTGCCAAGGAGGTGGGACATCGCAGGGGGCCCAGCCCCGGAACAGCGAAGACCCAGAGCCTCCAGCTGCAGCCGTTCCTCAGAACCCATCAATTCTTGAGTCAACACAGGCCTCACTCCCAGACCCCACGCCTGGGGTTTGTGTTTCTTTAAAGTCAAACTTGCCACGCTCCATATTGTGCAGAACCGTGGCACCAACACAAACCCCCTCCAAACTTGCTCCGCAAACCCCGTTCCGCCTGCCAAGCCACCCCCCACCAGCCTGTGCCAGTCGCCTCCGTGCTCTGAGAATGTCCTCTGAGAAAGGAGCTCCCATCCCACCAAGCATGAAAGCCACCCTCAGTGTCGTCTCCCTGGGAGTCCGCTCGGGGCCTGATTCTGCATTAATTACTCAATGACACCAATTAGCACCGGTCTGCGGGCTCCCTCCAGCCCCAAGTCCTGCCGCTGGAGAAATCAGGCAGGCCCCCAAACAAAATCAGACCCTGTGCGGCCATGGAGTTACTCAAAAGGAAACCAGTTCTGGGACTCAGACAGGAGAAGTGGGAGCAGCCTCTCAAAACACATTTACTGAGCACCTGCTATGCCCAGGTACTAGATTAGATGCCAAGGACAGAAGGTGAGTGTGGCTCTAACACTCCTAGGATACGCTGGACAAAAAAGAAGCCCAAGTTGCTTGAGAAGGAAGAAGGCAGCCACTCAGTTATGATAATGACCTTTACAAGATTTGTTTCTTGTGCCTTAGTAGACACCAGCTTGAATTCATTTTAAACTTCAGGCCTTACTACAGAAGACCTGTGACAGAACCTGTTACTGTAACAGAGCAGCATATTCTAGAGCATGGTCCTCAAAGCACTTGCCAGAAATACAAATACTCCTGCGCCCCAAACCCACCAAGCCCGTCTTTGCAGAATGGCTCCAGGGAGCCACATCCCATCACAGTCCCCTAATTTCTTAAGCACAGTAAGGTTTGGGCAGCACAAAATAGGCTTCTTGAGTAGTTTCTAAGCATTTTTAAAAAGTATTATTGTAGGGAATTTGGGAAAGAAGCATCTACTCCCTTCTCCCAGCTCAAAAGTGTGGCTCATGTATCACTTCTTCAAGGAAGCTTTCCCAGACTCCCTGAAGTAGTCAGGATAGGTTAGGTTCTGCTGCAGTAACAAGTGCCCTCAAAGGTCTCAGTAGCAGAAAGCAACTAAGTTTATTTCTTACACTGTATGGATCCTTTGCGAAATTACTATAGGGAGGGACTTTATCCCCAGAAATATTGACACTCCCAAAATTCTGCAGGGAATTTCAGGGTGCCCACTTGCCCACTGATTCTCTTGTTCCCCTCCCCCCTAAATTAAGGAGCCTTGAAGCTGACCTGTATCTAGGGCTTTACCTATTGCCACTCAAAACAACCCCAATAACAGCCCATCAGGTGGTGAGTGAGAAGGCAAGAAAGAAACAGGGTCACTGTGGATGGAAATAACCTGGGTGCGCTCTGCACCTATCCACTCCTGCCTTGGAACTTGTCACGAAAGAAACACAGGGGTCCCTAGCTCACACACACACACGCACGCACGCACGCACGCACGCATGATTTCTTGTTGGTATAGCTGTCTTCTGAAATGGGGACCTGAAAACTGAAACCTCACGGGAACAGGAGAAAGCGGGAGCAGGATGGCAGAGGAGCCACTGCCTCCCTCTGCACTTGAGTCGTGGCGCCTGCTCTGGGGCCCTCTCGATTAGTTGAACAGTCTCATTCCCAGAGAGGGGAGCAGAGTACTGAAAGCCAGGGAGGACGAATTCACCAACCCTGACTCTCACTAGGAATAGACCTCCGGGGTCTAGAGAAAAGGGGGACTCAGCAGCCAGGTTCTCAGCCCGCTGGGCCGTGGGGTTGTTTTGAAACCCACAAGGGCAGCCTTTGAGAGCATGGGGGCAGGGACACTCCACTCCAGAGACCCGGGGAAGGCACAGCTCTTCCTGGGAAAAAGCCTTCTAAATGCCCCTCCCCCACGAAGCGCCGGGACAGAAGAAAGGTCTGAATGAGGAAGAGCCGGCTGCCAACACACCAGCCAGCAGGGGCCCAGGAACGGACCTCCCAACACCACTCGGGGCGGGAGATGCTGAGACTAGCTGGGGCACTTCAGGGGGATTCGTGTCCGTGAACGATATTTATTGTGCACCTATTATGTGCCGGCCACCAGAGCAGATTCTTCATGAAGCATCTTTTCCGTGCCATAGTAACAGGTTTCTGGATATTTCCACCCAGGGGCTGAAATCTCAGAGCTCGTAGGTATAATTTCCAGGCATCTCCAGCCCTTGGGCTCAAATTCCAGCTCTACTCCTTGCTGGCCTTACCACATGAAGTACGTTACCTCACCTGTCCTGGTCTAAGGCTCTTCATCTCTAAAAGGGGAGAAATGATGCGTACCCCAATGGCCATCCAAGCATGGATGCATCCTGCCCTCCCATGATCCTCCAGGTAGGACAGTCATCAGTGCCATCTCAAGGAGGAGAAAATGAGGTGCAGACAGCTTAGGGAACTTGCCCAAAGCCATGTCACAAGAAAGAGAAAGATCTCGGATGGGAGCCCAGGGGTCCTGGCCCCAGAGCCCTCGCTTTCAGCTTCCTGGCTTTTTCCTAACCCCTTAATCACCTTGTTTTCCTTTCTTTACAAACGAAAGCTACAGCAAATGGTACATTACAAAGCCACCTTACATACCTTCATGTACCAGTTAAAAGGAGTACATAGCACCTGTCATTTATGCAGATATTAATTTTTTTGTGTGTTAATGGAGATTGAACTCACAGGCATTCTACCTCCAAGCTACACCCCCAGTCCTATTTTTTAGTCTTTATTTTGAAACAGGGTCTAAGTAGCTGAGGCTGGCCTCAAACCCAGATCTTCTGGTCTCAGCCTCCCAAGTACTGGGATTACAAGTGTGCACCACCACACCCAGCATACTAATTTATTTACACAATGCTTATTAAAGTGGTATCAGTAGCCAGGCATGGTGGTACACACCTATAGTTCCACTACTTGGGAGGCTGAGACAGGAGGATCCCGGGTTCAAGGACAGCCTCAGCAACTTAGCAAGACCCTATTTCCAAGTAAAAAACTAAAACAGGGCTGGGGATGTAGCTCAGAGGTAAAGTGTCCTAGGGTTCAATCCTTAGCAAAACTCACACACAGTGCCACCAGTGTGCTCTGCTCTGTCCAGCCTGCAATTCTTTCAAGAGCTTATGGCCTAGTAGGAAAGGCAGACAAAGAAACACAGAGAGCTGCACACAGGAGGAGAGAGTGGAGAAGCCCTGAGGCAGAGCAAAGGACCCTCACTGGGGAATGGGGCCAGTCTCGGATGGGGGGGGGGGAAGTGGAAGGCAGGAAGAAAATTAGCAAAGAAGATGGGGAACATTTGAGGCCGAAAGTCCAGCAAAGGCAAAGGCTGGAGCCAAGTGTGGTGGCGCACACCTGTAATCCCAGTACTAGAATACTTGAGAGGCTGAGACAGGAGGATTGCAGCTTCAAGGCCAGCCTCAGCAACTCAGCAAGACCCTCGGAAACTTAGGAAGATACTGTTTTTTAAAAAAAATGGCCAGGAGGTGCAGCTCAGACATAGAACACCCCCCCCCTTAGGTTCAGGTTCAATCCCCAGTTGCAAAAAGAAAAAATAAAAAAGAGAGAGAGAGAGAGAAAGGAACAGAGTGGAAGGAGCTGACAGTGGAGTCAGGAATGTGGCGAGTGCTTGGGGGAGGCTCCCGTCTCATCTCACTCAGTTCAGAGGACGTGTAACTACTGCTAGGGAATCACTAGACATCCCTCAGGGTCTGGGGACATTGCATCCAGGACGCCTGCAGACACCAAGGTCCACGAATGCTCCAGACCCTTCTAAAATGGCATAGTATTTGCATATAACCCACGCGCACCCCCGTGTACTCATCATCTTTAAATTACTTAACGAGTAAGACAATGCAAATGGTATGTAGATAGATGATGTACTGTACAGGTCATGGAGTGACGTCATGGAAAATAAAGTTCCCAATACAGATGCAATATTTTTCTGAACATTGCAATTTGTGTTTGGTTGAATCCTAAGACCCAGAACCCACGGACACCGAGGGCTGACTTTTACAGATGGCGAAATCGAGGCCTGGGGAAGTGAAGCAAATTGCCCAACTTGGAATTTGGAACCTGGTTCTTTTGTGATGCCGACTCACCTCACTGCCTTGCCAGATACCCACCTGGGGGAGGGTTTTATGAGCTTCAAACTCTCCTGTCTCCGAGGTCTAAGAGGAGAGCCTGGAATCCCAAATTGGTCCCTCAGACCTCACCGTCGTTTCCCTCTTGGTGTCTCACATAAGAGGGACTGGCTCTGGAGAGAAGGTAACAGCCTCCCAGAGCAGGGGCTGGTCAGCGAGCTGGAGAACGGTAGGCCCTTTCCTCCAGCCTGGGGCCTGGGAGAGGCCCTGCTCTGTGGGAACAGCTCCCAGCCTGGCTGGGGGAGGGGGGCTCATCTTCATGTTCTGCACGGAGCCTGCAAACAGATCACCTTTCTTTAACCTGCCACAGAGCAAAGTGCTGCCAGGGACGTAGAGACGGCCCTAAAAGCTGGCATGGAGGGGCCAAGCTATAAATAGCCTTGCTTGGTCTCCCAAAGCAACGAACACACCACCACCAACAACAAAAAAGGCCCATCACCCAAACAAGTGTGCTTTCCCTGCCTCTCTGGGGAGCCGCCTTGGGGATTCTGCTCATACTCTTCTGGGGAAAGAGAAGTGCAGTCCCTTCAATTCTTCCCATGCATGGGGGGACTGCTAATGTCCATGGCAGAGGCCCCTAAAGCAAGCTGGGGTGCAATGAATCACGGGGATCTGCAGCATGCATGCATTCCATGGGTACTGAGCACCCCAAGGACCACAGCCACAGTGCCAAGTGAGCAGGCTGCTCTGCCCTTGGGGAGATTACCCTAGGGGTACAGAGATCAGAAGGGCGGGAACAATCTGCACCTCCCACCTGCCCGCTAGGCCAGGAGGACAATCTCACGAAGCCTTCTTAGCGTCTTCTGACTGGAGGGCAACTGTTCTTCCTATTTTACAGAAGGGAAAACTTGAGGAGACATACTCAGGAAGGCAGATGCAGAATCAGAAGCCATGTCTGTTGGACTTCAGAGGCAGAGCTCAGAACCACCGCTTTGTCTTGGGGGACACGGGACACGGACCAGAACTGTGCCATCATGAGTGCAGGCAGGACCCCGGGAGCCTAAGTTCGCCTGAGGGGTCTGGAGCCACCTCTCCGGTCTCTTGTGTCCCTGCAGCAGCCTTCCTCCTCGGCCACACGTAGGTCCCCATCTGTTCCCTGCACTCGTTATTCACTCTCCAGTGTTCATCCCGTTCCCTCGGCAGGGAATGGCCTCCTAAGCTATCAAAATCGTATCCAGCCCACAAGCACTAGGTAAAATAATTCAAAGCCTCCCTGACAGCTGCCTTGTTCCCCAGCCATAGCGCCAGGGCCATCTCCAGGTGCAGTGGGCAGCTCCTGTTCACCAGGCACTCCTGGGCCAGACAGTAAATACTTCAGGCTTTGCAGGCCAGAGTCTCCATCCAGCTAGCCAGCTCTATTCCTGCAGAGTAAAAGCCACCACCAGCAATTTGTAAATGAACTGGGGTGGCTTTCTTCCAATAAAACTTTATTTACAAAAACATGTAGCAGATAGGATTGGGCCAGTAGTTTGCTGACCCCTGTCGTAGGCTAATGATTCCCAAAGAACATCGATTCTGCCAGATATCTTAGGTTCTCAGGTTACTCTGGGGCCTCATTTGAAAACATAGCTGCACACATTGGACTTCCCTGGGGATTCTCAATGCTTATTGGAACTGTAAAGGCTCTCTGAGAAGTCCTGAAATAGATGTCTATACAGTGTTGTCCAACCTACTGTTTCCCGGATTTATTTAGAAGTGTTCCTCACTGGAATTCAAGTTAAAACCACAATGAGATACCACTTCACACCCACTAGGATGGCTACAATACAAAAGACAGACAATAATAAATGTGGGTGAGGATGTGGAAAAATGGAACCCTTATGTAATATTGGTAGAAATGTAAAATAGTTCAGCCTTTTTGGAAAAGTTCGGCAGCTTCATAAAAAGTTAAGCAGAATCTGGGTATAGTGGTGCAGACCAATAATCCCAGGACTTGGGAGACTGAGACAGAAGGATCACAAGTTCTAGGCCAGGTTTGGCAACTTAGTGAGATCCTGTTTCAAAATAAAAATAGGGGATGTAGCTCAGAGGTAGAACACCCCTGGGTTCAGCCTCCTATACTTAAAAAAAAAAAAAAAAAAAAGTTAAACAGAAAACCCAGCCAGAGGGTGTAGCTTGATGGTAGAATGCTCTTGAGTTCAATCTCCAATACCAAAAAACAAACAAACAAAAAACTCAGCAATTGTACTCCCAGGTTTATATACAGATGTTCATAACAGCATTATTCCTAGTTGCCCAAAGTGGAAACCACCTAAATGTCCATCAACTGATGAATGAAAAAATAAAATGTGATATATCCACACAAAAGAATTTTATTTCACTATAAAAAGGAATGAAGCACAGGTAAGTATCCCTAACCCACAATCTACAATGCTCCAGAATCTGAACCTTTTTGTGTGTTGACATGACACCACAAATAGAAAATTCCACACCTGACTTCATATAACAGGTCACAAAAACAGAGACGCACAGAAGATACTGTATAAAATTAACTTTCCACCAAGTGTACAGGGTGTATGTGAAACATACAATTTTGTATGGGGACTGAACCCAGAGGCATTCTACCTTGGAGCTACACCCTCAGTCCTATTTTTAAATAGGGTCTTACTAGGTTGATAAGAGTCTCACTACGTGCTGAGGCTCTGTGATCCTCCTGTTTCAGCCTCCCAAGTACTGGGATTACAAGCATGCACCACCATGCCCAACAAAACATGAATTCTGTATTTAGTCTTGGGTCCCATCCCCAAGAGAACCCATTGTGTATATGCAAATATTCTGAAATCTGAAACACTTCTGGTTCCATGCATTGCAGATAAAAAGATAACCTGAACTGATTCACGCTACAGGTTTCATGGATAAACCTGGAAACCATTGTGTTACATGATAGAAGCCAATCACAAGAGACTGTAAAGTATATGAAACCATTTATAGACAATGTCTGTCCTAGGCAAATCCACAGAGACTGAAAGCAGATGAGCAGTTGCCTGGAGGTTGGAATGGAGTGGGAATGGAAATGAACTGGCAGGAGAGATCTTAGTTGGGTGAAACTTGCATTGTGATGGCATTGCCCTTCATAAATTTACTCGAAACAACTGAGCTGTGCACTTAAATGGGCTTCCTTTTGGCATGTAAATTATTCCTCAGTAAACCTATTAAAAGTTGTTAAGAAGAAAGTACCCTTCCAGCATGCTCTGCTTTTCCAAAACAATAAGGTAGCTTCCCCACCCCCATTATCTGAGGTTTCAATGACCTATGATCAATCGCAGTCAGAAAATATTAACTGGAAAATTCCATAAACAATAAGTTTCAAATTGCATGGCATTCTGAGTAGCATGATGAAATCTTGCAGGGTCCCACGCCATCCTGCTGGGGATATGAATTATCCCTTTTTTCAGAGTATCCACAGTGTATATGCTGCCTGCCAGTCAGTCACATAGCAGTTATCTCAGAGCTTGCACTCAAGTCACCCTTATTTTATTAATAATGGTCACAAAGCACAAGTGTAATAGTGATGCTGGAGATTTTATTACAGTGTATTGTTAATACTTTTTCTGCTTATTAGTATTATTAGTTATTGTTAGTCTCTTCCTGTGCCCAGTTTGTAAATTAAGCTTTCTGATAGGTATGTACATATAGGAAAAACATACTACATAAAGAGTTGGTACCATCTACTGGGGGGGTCTTGGGATATATCCCCCAAGGATAGAGAGGACTGCTATACTTCCTAACATTGTGTAGAGCACACAGTTTGGGATACATGTCAGGCACTTTTGTGTGTTATCTTGATTCACAACCACTGTTCAGAGGAAGCCCAGGTTCCACATAAGATATTTACATTGCCCATCATCATAAAACTGGTGGGTAGCAGAGCCTAGCCTTGAACCCCAACCTCCCATAGCCAAGTTCAATGCCTGTTCTGTTCCTCCATGGTTAGAGGGCAAGACCCCAGCAAGCAGGAAGGAGGGAGGAGAGACGAACAGGTCTAGAAGCAGGGACAGTTTGAAGCAACAGGCTCATAGGAAAAAGCTCGTGATGCTTGTGCCTCCTTGGGAGGAGTGGACAGAGGTGCTGCAGGTCAGGAGAAAGTGTGCACAGGGAAGATTGAGACACAAAGAAGGGGCTCCCAAAGCCTCCAGGAATCCCCAAAGGTTCGTATCAGCCCATCCCCTGGCGTGGACCTCAGACTCCAGGCAGCAAGAAGGACCTCATCCGACTCAGGCCTGGGGTCCCAGGGGTCTCAACGCCTGCCTCCTGCTCTTCCTAGACAGGACTCAGGCAGCCCTGAATGTCCTTGGTGTCCCCAGGTATGGTGGCTCTGCATCACTGAGCAGAGGGACTCAGACAAAGGCAGGAGCAGATGGCCCAAGAGGAGCTCACGCCAGGGACATCACCGTGACCACAGCCCACTGAATACTGACCTTGAAGTGCAGTAGACAGATACTGCTCGACGGACCATCGGGTCACATCTGAGAAAGTCACAAACTTGAAAATGCATTGAACATACAGAACCTCTTGAACATCACAGTTTACTAACACCGTGCATTGTAGAGAGTTGAGTATTTCACCTCATGACCAGCTGCACCTTGCAGCCCCGCCCAGCACTGAGCAAGGACCAGACAGCATATGGCTAGCTCAAGATCCATATTCAAATCCAAAGTGTGCGAGAGACAGGCATGTAATCCCAGTACTTGGGAGGTGGAGGCAGAAGGATGACAGGTTCGAGGCCAATGCATAGTAACTTAGACCCTATTTCAAAATATAAAATAAAATAGAGCTAGAGGTGTAGCTCAGAGGTAGAATGCTCCTGGATTCATTCTCTAATATATATATATATATGAGAGAGAGAGAGATATTGAGAGAGAGATTGAGAGATTGAGGAAGAAAGAGGAGAAGAAGGATGAGGACAAGGAGGAGATGGATGGATGGATGGTTGAATTCAAAGTGTGGTCTACTGAATTCTTATCACTTTCACATCAGCATATAATTGAAAATCTCAAGTCAAACCATCAAGTCAGGACTGTCTGTAGTTACCCTCTTCTACCAAGGAGGAAGCTAATGATTCAGTTTCTTCCTCCAGGTCCCCATGAGGAAATGGAAGAGCTAAACTGCCCCAGCTCTGGTGGCCTTCCCCATCCTGGATGTGATCAGTAAGTAAAGCACAGGTGAGCAGAGAGAGGGTGTGTGTGTGTGTGTGTGTGTGTGTGTGTGTGTGTGTGTGTATGTACCCATGCATGTGCAAAACTGGAGAGCTTTATATACTTTTTCAGTTTTATTAAAAATAATCTGAAATCAAGATGGCACACCATGGCCCTTTGGCAATAGCCACTTCTGAGTTATTCTGTCCCTGACCCTGAATTCATTACTGCCACCTGCCATCAGCTGGAAGGCTGCAGGACACAGGCCAGAGGCCAGCGCCATTTTCCTGTCATTCTTATTCAAAAAGTCACAGTTCGTTCTCTCTCTCTCTTTTTTTTTAAACTGGGGATTGAACCCAGGGGCATTCTCTGAGCTACACCCTCAGCTCTCTTTATTTTTTATTTTGAAACAGGATCTGGCTAAGTTGCTGAGGCTGGCCTTGAATCTACAATCCTCTCATCTCAGCCTCCCAAATACTGGAATTACAAGTGTGTGCTACCATGCCCAGCTCACAGTATCTTTTTTAAAAGAAGGCTCAAATCATTTCCTAAAGGAACCTCTTGAGACCCACTGAAAACATTCCAATAGCTGTGTTTGTCTCTGCCACACACTGGGGCCTTCTGTGAAGCCATTCCTGGGGGGTTTCTTCCTCCCTCCCTCCAGCCCATTTCTCCTATCCTTCCCAGCTGCTGAAAAACATCCTTCAAGAGCCTCGGAGTACAGGGCTGCTGAGAGGAGGCATGCACCTGTCAGATTCTGTGTCTGTGAGGAGATCGGCAGTGGCCTGCATTTGGGGTACAGGCTGGAAGAACACAAGAGCTGAGATGCACGTGGGGGTCAGAGGCCAGCTTGAAGGCCAGCTAGGGCACAAGCTCACTGTGAGAGACACCTCGGACAAGTCCCTCAAACTCTCACCACCTCGGATCTGCATGTGTTATGAGTAGCCAGAGAGTGATACCATGCCATCTATATCCTGGGCAGGTGGATTAAAGGAAGTCGCATGCTCAGTGGGCTGTGTGCAGGGCCAGGGTACACAGTAGGTGCTTACTAACTAACTAACTGTGACTTCCCTTCCTCTACTGCACCCATCAGGACCTAAAAGGAACCTCAGACAAAACTCTTCCCGTTCAGTAAGCTGCCCCTTCCCGATAGAGGGCACAAGACCTCTGATGTGAAAAGGCCAGTGTCCTCCTGACTGATTTCATATGTAAACATTTTTTCTTATTGATAAAAATTTTTACTTACTGGTCAAGAATGCACAACAGTAGCAGATCACAGCTATCCAGTAATACTATGATAACAATTATTCCCATTTTACAAAGTCAGTGAGAGCGTTTAAGAGAAGAGCCCAAGGTTAACTGAGGAGGCAGCAGGACTGATGTCTTGCCCTCGGCCCCCAGATCCAAGACTCTGGGTCTCCACAGCGCCACAGTACTAGTGCAGAGAGCAGACAGCCGTGCGTGCGTGCGTGCGTGCGTGCGTGATCACCCTCGGCGAGGCTAATGGTGGGTCCAGGCCACGTTATCCTCAGAGGCATGAACTGTCCCCTCCTGGGACAGGGGCTCTGGTCCATGGACACCTCTGGTTTTGAAGACTTAAGGCGGGAGCTTCCTGGCGAGGGGTGGCAGGAGAGTGACGTTGGGTTCCCCCTTGGGCTTCCAACTCTTGAACTTCACTGGTAGTTAATCGCTACTAGTAAATGAAAGGCCTGGTCCAGGCTTCTGGGATGACCACCAGGGAGGACCTAGTGGATCCCAGGAAGTCTGGATGGTGGCGTCTGGCAATTTAGAATCCCCCTACTTCAAGCCAGGCATGGTGGCACATGTTTGTAATCCCAGTACTTGGGAGGCTGAGACAGGAGGATCAAAGGTTCACTGCCAGCCTCAGCTACTTAGGCCTTCTGCAACTTAGTGAGACCCTGTTTCAAAATAAAGAAAAAATAGGGCTGGGAGTGTAGTTCAGAGGTAAAATGTCTCTGGGTTCAATCCCCAATACTGCAAACAATAAAAAATAAAATAAAAATAAAAAATAGAATCTCCCTATTTCAGCAGCTTAGAAGCCAAAATCCTACTTTGTGTTCTTTTTTCTTTTTAAAGCATCCTACAAGAAGAAGGAGAAGGAGAAGAGATCACCTTCGCAATAAGGAGATCAAGAGTCTGCTGGAGAACTCACTTCTTTGAAAGGGAGCTGATGCAAGAGGTGAGTGAAATTTCTGAACTTAGGTGTGGTGCTGCATGCCTGTAATACCAGTACTTGAGAGGCTGAGGCAGAAGGATCACAGGTTCAAGGCCAGACTCAGCAACGTAGCGAGAACCTGTCTCAAAGTAAAAAGGGCTGAGGAGTGAGCCAGGCATGATGATGCCTACTTGTAATCCCAGTACTTGGTTAAGGTAGTCAGAGGTTGAGGGACTTGTCCAAGGTGCTTGGCTGAGACCGAAGGATTGCAGATTCAAGGCCAGCCCCAGCAATTTAGTGAGACTCTCAGCAATTTTGTGAGATCCTCTTTCAAAATAAAAAACAAAATAGGGCTGGGATGTAGCTCAGGGGCAAATGACCCTGGGTTCAATCCCCAGTAACACATATGCTCACACACATTCAAATACTACAAAACAGTACAAAGAAAAAAAGTAAAACGCTTTGTTGCTACCCCCTCTCAAATCCCCAAGTACCACTCCTAGGTGATCTGTGTAGTGTCTTGTGTACCCTTCCTGGCTTGTTCTGTGGGTATAAAGGCACATGCATATATTTTATGCATGTGTTATGACAGGTTGGACATCCTTAATCTGAAATCCAAAATGCTCAACGATCTGAAACTTTTTGAGTGCTGACATGACATCCAAAGTGGAAAACTTCACACATGACCTCACGGGCAGGTCACAGTCAAAATGTAGGCACACTAACAATACTGTATAAAGTCATGTTCAGGTGTGTGTATATGAAACAGAAATGAATTTTGTGTTTACACTTGTCAATAAGTGACTGACAGCCCATTATGGAAATGCAAATATTCTAAAGCCCAAACAAGTCCAAAACACTTCTGGTCCCAAGTATTTCAGATAAGAATATGTAACCTGCACATACAACATTCTATACCTCACCTTTTAAATTTTAATCTTAGAAATCTTTTCTATATCCACACATTTGTTGCCTCATTTATTTTTGCAATTGTTGAATAACTTATCTTTCATTTTTGCAATTGTTGAATAACTTATCTAACAGGTTTCATATTGAAGAACATTTTAGGTGAGTCCTTTGTCTTTTCTTTCTTTCTTTTTTTTTTTTTTAATGACCACAAACAGTACTGCCATGAACACACTCAGGCCGTACATAACTAATGTGGTCACGCCCCAGAATAATCTTTCAGGAGTGGGATTCTGGGGACGAAGCATATGTGCAGCTCAAAGCTGACAGTTATTGCTAAATTGGCTGCTGCTGCTGTCTAGAAAAAAACCCGGGTCCAGGCAAATTTGGAGCTTCCCATCTGCCTCCATCAGGAGAAGCCCACCAAGGACATGCACTGTTAGGAGGCATCTACGGCAAGTGGGTGGCTGGAGGGTGTTAATAAATCAGAGGGACGGTTCTCAAGGTGCGGCATGGCCAAGCCGAACGGACCCTCGTCCTCCAGCATGGCTTCTGCCCCTGCTTTCCAGCCTCCCTCTCTCCACACCTGGAGCACACCAAGTGCCTCCACCCGGCAGCCTGAGAGGCTCTGCTTCTTCCCAGTCCTGATCACATGACTCTAAGACACACCCCTGAGGGCACTGCATAGAGCCGTTCCTGACCCTTCAGAGAGGCACCAGGTCCTTTCTGCTCTGCTCCAGCTTCTGGCCCCTGGGCAATCTCCAGCCATGCAATAGCCCTCCAGTGTGGGATCTGCCTCTCCCTACCACTGTGCCTTGGCCTCAGCGCCCATCCCTGACACCCATGGCTCAGTCCTCTCAAGTCTCTGCTTAAATCCCCCTGCCTCAGATTTCCAGCCTCACCCCAGACACTCTAATCCCACACCCCGCTGCCATTTTCTTTAGGAGCCCGCCATGCTCACTAAAGCCCTGGAGGGCCATCTCCCTTTATCTTCAGGGCAAACATGCCAAGACCCCCACTGAATGCCTGAAACCACTGACAGTGCCAAACCCTGTATACACTAGCAGTTTCCTATACATACACACCTATCTTAATGTTTGATTTATAAGTTAGGCACAGTAAGAGATTAACAACAAAACTTACTATAGATCTTGACAACCTTAGCATATGATTTTTTTCTTTATTAAGTCAAGAATTTTTACCTAGAGGAAGCACTTTACAGATGTTCTTTGGCATAGCCAAGTTGACAGCATCACTACTCATATTTGGGGGGCCATTCTTAAGTAAATTAAGGGTAATTTATAAGGTCACACAGAATTGCAATAGAATGGCAGTTGATTTGGTAACCACACAGCCAATAAGTGACTGACAGGCGGGTAGCATATACAGCATGAATACTCTAGACCCAGGGAAAGGGTCTAGGGAGCACTTGTGACCCTGAAATCTGAAGCATCAAGGCTTCTTCAGGCAAACAGGCTGATGCAACTCAGACCCAGCCATGAATTTGTACCTGCAGAGACAGGAGCTGGATGGGATGCTGTGCTGCAAATAACTGGAAATAACTTATGACCATCAAAATTCTCAGAATGCAGCCAGGCATGGAGACTGAGACAGGAAGATCACAGGTTCAAGGCCAGCCTTAGCAACTTAGTGATGCCCCCAGCAATTAGTGAGAACCTATTTTCTTTTTTTGTGGTACTGGGGATTGAACTCAGGAGTGTTCTATCTCTGAGCTATACCCCCAGCCCTATTTTTTATTCTTTATTTTGAAATCAAGTCTCACTAAGTTGCAGAGTGCCTCACTAGGTAGCTAAGGCTGGCTGCGAACCCAGATCCTCCAGTCTCAGCCTCTTGAATGCTGGGAGTACAAGCATGTGCCACTACGCCTGGCTGAGACCCTATTTTCAAATAAAAAATAAAATAGGGCTGGGGATGGACACACACACACACACACACACACACACACGCAGGAAGAGAGAGGATTAACAGATTGACAAGTTAATAAAAACATAATGATTTCAGACAAGAACCATGCAGGCATTAAGACAGTGCTGGTTGAGCACCATGGGGTGCTGATCTGCTGGGCTGGCCAGGGAGGGCTTTCCAAATGGAGCCAGATACACAAGGGTCTGGTGAGGATTCTTCAAGAGACTGATCCTGGGTGGCAAGGGGAAAGTGAGTGTGAGAGGGGGGCAGGGAGATGCCTCATCTTCCAGAGAGAACCACGTTTCACTCCAGCTCCACTGGCCCCAAATTTCATGTCCAGTGGAAATCAATTAAAATGTCCACATGACTTAAAAAGACAAACGGAACAAAACAAATAAAACATCCTGCAGTGAAGATAATTCAGACAGACAAGGCCTCAGCCTTCTGAATAAAGAAACAACTGAAAACCCTTGGAGCTTAATTTGGGCCCAGCACACAATATGTGCTCAACACATGCTCCTTATGGCTGTCGTGCAAAAGTGATTTGGATCGTATATGTGGTGAGCGTGGGGGGTTTCAAAGCCCTGGCCCTAGGGGACGTGGGGGCTTGAGAACAGGAAGTGAAGACAAATCAAGGTCCACCTGATACCACAACACTAGTGACACACTTGATAGCACTCCATCCCACTCAAGGATACAGGTTCAAAATTCAGAAATGCAGACATATTTAGATAAACACATGGATGTCGACACACACTGGGTTACTAAGGGAAACCGGGATGGTCTGATTTTGAAGTGTGACATTAGGAAGACTAGCTGTCCCTCCCCATAGGCCCCCTGCCAGGGTCAGAATCCAGGCTGACCCAAGGCCTCAGCTCTTCTCGTTGGCAAAGCCAGTCATCTTCACTACATCCTGAAAGGAAAAGGAAAATTTTAAACAGGAGGTGGGAGCCGGGCATGGTGGCGCACACTTGTAATCCCAGCATTTGGGAGGCTGAGACCGGAGGATCCAGGTTCGTGGCCAGCCTCAGCTACCTAGTGAGGCCCTCCGCAACTTGGTGAGACCCTGTTTCAAAATAAAGAATAAAAAATAGGGCTGGGGGTATAGCTCAGAGGTAGAACGCCCCTGAGTTCAATCCCCAGTATTGCAAATAAATAAATAAATAAATAAATAAATAAATAAATAAATAAATATAAAATGGGAGGTGGGTTGGGCCAGGTGCTCATACCAAGGCAAAGCCACGGCATTGGTCAGCAGGGAAGGAACACTTTGTTACTGACTTTATGGTAATCTATGGGCTGGTCTCACTAAAACATCATCTTGTCATCTTTCACTTCTACCGCCCCTGAATGTGTACAGTACCTTTCCTTTCTCTCTCTCATAATAGGGATTAAGCCAACTCAGGGCATTCTACACCTGAGCTACACACCCAGCCCTTTTTATTACTTATTTTGAAACAGGGTCTTGCTAAATTGCTGAGGGCCTCGCTAAGTTTCCGAAGGTCTCACTAAGTTACTGAGGTTGTCCTCAAACCTGTGACCTCCTATCTCAGTCTCCCAGTACTGGGATTACAGGTGTGTGCCACCATGCCTGGTTTCACAATGTCTTTCTTCTGTGCAAAAGGAGTGCAAACATCTGTCAAATGAATGAACTAGCAGAGAGCCAAGACCTCTACTTGGACTAAGCAATGTCACCCCGAATAAGATCTCTGGAGTGGAAGACGGCACCAGAATAAAAGTAGCATACTGAAGATGTGAACAGAAATGGAGACCCCCAGAGCCAGCCACTCAAGCACAGAGAATTAGTGAAGAAACATGTTTTTAGGAAATTGATTCAATTCTTGAAGGCCCATGACATGGAAAAACAGTTAGGAATGCTTCATCCAAAGTCCCAGAAATCAACTTTCAACTGGATTTAAGGAAGAACTTCCTAGCTAAGTGTTCTATGGACTGCGTTCAGCAGAATACTAGCATTCAAGGGGTGGGGTATACTGGGGCAGGAGGGGAGAGATTTCAATGTATTCTACAGGAAAATGAACTTGGGGATTTGGGTTCATCAAAGGTACATGGATGGTCTCCCTGCAGCACATGGCTTTAGCCCTTCTCAAACTTCTGTGGCTCACCAGATTTTCAGAGGATGCTATGAACATCTCACACAATCTCTATAGTCCAAGCTCATCCTTGGGGAAAAGATGAATTGGAGCTGTCTGATAAAAAGCATCCTTCAAAGATGGGTGTGGTGGCTCATGCTTGTAATCCCAGTACTTGGGAGGATGAGACAGGAGGATCGAAGGTTCACAGCCAGCTTCAGCTGCTTAGTGAGGCCCTCCACAACTTAGTGAGACCCTGTTTCAAAATAAAGAAAAATAGCAGTACTCCCAGGAGAAAAAAAAAAAAGCATCCTTTAAAGGTGCGAGTGTGGTGCCAGAACTGGAGTACTTTAGGATATAGAATTGAGCACTGCATAGATGGCACAGATGCCATCTGAATAGAAAACCAGAACCATGAGTTCATTCTCCCATGCACATTCATCTAGAATGACCAAGTAGCTGGCAAAGAAAGATCTTTACACATGAGGATGCAGACAAGCTGTCCCTTCCTGCCGCATGGTGTCCAAATAAGTGGGCGATACGGATCCTGCAAAGGGATCCTGGGACTAATCAATGCTGTTGAATGTGAACTTTAATGATGGTATGAGTTCTTACCACAGCCTCCTTGACTCTTCTTAGCTAGTATTTTTTAGAACATATTGTGTGCCTGCTTGCTTACCTACGTATCTATCTATCCATCCATCCTATAAATATTCATTGGTGGCCTTCCATAGTTTGGCAGTGGTGAGTAAAACCAGACAGGTGCTGGTTCATGACTGTCTATTGGGGAATACAGACAATAGATAAGTGCATTACATAAACAATGATTTAGCCAGGCATGGTCGCACATACCTATAATCCCAGTACTTGGGAGGCTGAGACAGGAAGATTGCAGGTTTGAGGCCAGTTTCAGGAACTTAGTGAGGCCCTCAGCAACTTAGTAAGACCCTGATTCAAAATAAACAATAAAATGGGGCTGTGGGTGTAGCTCAGCAGTAGAACACTCCTGGCTTCAATCCTCAGTGGGGAAAAAAAAAAATTAAACTAAGTGTTTCCATATATAGTACAAAGGGAATAGATGGTGCAAAACAATGGGAATTTAAACAGAGACCAGGTCCAGTCTGAAGCACAGAAACCATGTTTTGTAGACCCTTAGATGTGCAGGTCCAAAATGAGTCTGTGACATTCCTGCAGGAAGTTACAGGCCAGCAGAGTTGGGAAAAGCCACACAGCCCCATCAGCATAGAAGCCTCTTTTCTTGCAGATATTTTATGGATGCACAATTTGAGATTGTGATTCATGAGGTCCAGGCTAGACAACCTGGGGGTTTGAATACCCCTGCTTTGTAAACTACATGGAAGCAGTGCTACTGAGCCAGGCGCGCGTGCGCGCGTGTGTGTGTATGTGTGAGTGTGTGTGTGTGTGTGTGTGTTTTACTGGGGATTGAACCCAGGGGCATTCTATCTCCAAGCCTCACCTCCAGCCCTGTTTTTTATTTTTTACTTGGAAACAGAGTCTCACTAAGTTGGGGAGGGCCTCACTAAGTAGCTCAGGCTGGCCTCTAACCTGCAATCCTCCTGTCTCAGCCTCCCAAGTACTGGGATTACAAGCATGCGCCACCATGCCTGGCTTTTTAAAAAATGATACCAGGGATGGAATCCAGGGGCATTCTACCTTTGAGTTATACCCCTAGCCCTATTTTATTTCTTATTTCAGAACAGGGTCTCAGTAAGTTGCTAAGGGCCTTGCTGTATTGCTGAGGTTGGCCTTAAACCTACAATCCTACCGTCTCAGCCTCCCAAGTACAGAGACTGCAGACATGTGTCACTATGCCCAGCTTAGCGAGGCATTGTAAAAGACTTAATTAAATGGAGAGATGACGCTACCATGTTCATGGACAGAGAAACTCAATCATAAAGACGTCACTTTTTTTCATATTAACCTAAAAGTTCAAGAGACTTCCAATCAAAATCCCCACAGACTTTTTTTCTTCTTTAGGGTCACTGTTTTGTTAAACCTAACAAAATGATTGTAAAATTCCTTTGAGACATGAAGGCCATTTTGGAAAAGAACAAATTGAGGGGGTTTCCTTGCCAGAGGTGGTCTCACAATAAAACTACAGGTGTGGTATTGACACAGAGATATATTATACAAAGAGACAGATGAAATAGGACAGAGAGCCCCCAAACATGCCTGCTTTTAGGAAAGTGAGATATAAATGATAACATTGCAAATCAGTAGAGAAAGAAAGAATGACCAGTAAGTACTGCTGGGGAAACTGATTATTTATATAAAAAATAAAACTGGATTTCTACCTTACATAAAAAGTAAAATTTCAAATGGGGAGGTGGAAGAGGGTACTCACCAAGTGCTGTGTACATATACGTCACTGTCAACATGATTTACATTATGATGTGAGACTATAATGCACCAATAAAAGCATAAAAAAAATTCCAGATGGATTAAACTCCTTAGTGTAGAAAACAAAAATTTGAAATTTGTGTTACTGAAGATTGAACCCAGGGGCCAGGTGTGGTGGCACACACTTGTAATCCCAGCATTTGGGAGGCTAAAACCAGAAGATCCGGGTTCGCGGCCAGCCACAGCTACCTAGTGAGGTACTCTGCCACTTAGTGAGAACCTGTTTCAAAATAAAGAATAAAAAATAGGGCTGGGAGTATAGCTCGGAGGTAGAATGCCCCTGAGTTCAATCCCCAGTACCACCAAAAAAAAAAAAAAAATGATTGAACCCAGGAGCATTTTACCTCCAAGCTATACCCCCAGCCCTATTTTTTATTCTTTATTTTGAAACAGGGTCTCACAAAGTTACCATGGGCTGGCCTCAAAACCTGTGATCCTCTTATCTTAGCCTCCTAAATATTGGAATTCACCACCATGCCCAGCCAAAACTTTGAAATTCTTAGAAGAAAAAAAAAATTTTTTTTTACAACTTTGAGGTAGGAAAATAATATATCAATTGTGCAAACCAAAAAGAAGAGATTGACAAATCTGACTTCAATAGAAGTGAAAACTGTGTCTCATAAATACATAAGAGCCGGGCGTGGTGGCGCACGCTTGTAATCCCAGCATTCAAGAGGCCGAGACTGGAGGATCCCGGGTTCGCGGTCAGCCTCAGCTACCTAGTGAGGCACTCCGCAACTTAGTGAGACCTGGTTTCAAAATAAGGAATAAAAAATAGGGCTGGGGGTATAGCTCAGAGGTAGAACGCCCCTGAGTTCAATCCCCAGTACCGAAAAAATAAATAAATAAATAAATAAATAAATAAATAAATAAATACATAAGAAAGAAAAGCCACACACTATAAAAGATACTTATAGCACAGTAAATAATATCTAGAATATATTAAGAACTCCTATCTATAGGAAAAGAAACCCCAAATAGAACCTGAAGTTTACAAGTGAAGATATCAAATAGAAAAAAAAAAAAAAAGTGCTCCACCTCATAAGTAATTAGAGAAATGAAAACTTAAAACAGTGAAATACCATTTCATACCCATTCCATTGACAAATGAAATACTAGGCAGAAAAGAGCTATACAGAATGTGGAGCAGTAGAAATCCCACACAC
This sequence comes from Graphiurus murinus, assembly GCA_004027655.1. NCBI lineage: Eukaryota > Metazoa > Chordata > Mammalia > Rodentia > Gliridae > Graphiurus > Graphiurus murinus. The sequence goes on along the minus strand of PVLC010008226.1, from coordinate 12,030 downwards.
TGTAAATTAGAGCAATCCCCTTGCCTTATCTGATGTAACTTAAAATGCATGTACCTGACAACACACCAGTTCCACTCTTAGATATTACTGTGGTTTGAATGTGTACCTTACAATTCTTGTGTTGACACATCACGGATGCAGCAGAGTTGAAAGGTAGGGCTTTCAAGAGATGATTAGGTCACAGGGCTCTGTACCCCCGAGTGGATTAATGTCATTATCATGGTAATGGCTCAGTTATTGGGAATGAGGTTCAGATACAAGGATGAGTTGGCCCCCTTCTCTTGAGTAAGTATGTTCTTCTGTCCTTCTACTTCTCTCTTTGGGATGACAGAGCAGCAGGCCCTTGCCAGACGCAGACCCCTTAATCTTAGACTTCCCAATGTCTAAAACCATAAGAAATAACTCTGTTCTTTATAAAGCACCCAATATGAGGTACTGTGTCATAGCAGCACAAAACAGACTAAGATAGGTACATAGCCTGAAAACCACTCGTATACTCAAGAAAGGAGGGGCAAAACATTCACTCAGGTGTGCCTGTTAATAGTAACAGTCTAAGCTCCCATCGGGCCCTCAGCAAGTTAGCAAGACCCTGTTTCAAAATAAAAAATAAAATAAGGCTAGGAGTAACGCAGAGGTGGAAAGCCCCTAGATTCAATCCCCAGTACCAAAGCAAACAAAGGACCTGGATAAATACAATGTAGACTATTCATACAGTGTAACACTGTCCTGGGGCAGGGATGAAAACCAAAGCTACATGGATCAATATGGATACAATCTCAAAACCAATACTGAGCAAAGAAACAGTTGTAACAAATGTATATGGATGGCATATAAAAATTTAAAAACAGGTTAAGAGGCCAGGCATGGCTGCCGCATCTTTATCTGTAATCCCAGCTTCTCAGGAGGCTGAGGCAGGAGTATCACAAGTTCAAGGCCAGCCTGGGTAATTTAGCAAGACCCTGTTTCAAAATAAAAAAGAGTTGGGGATATGGCTCAGTGGTAGAGTGCCCCTGGTTTTGACTCTCAGTACTGCAAAAATTGGGGGAGGGGAGGAGAGAAGAGAAAGAAAAGAATTAAAAAATGAAAATATGAGCCAGACATGGTGGCGCATGCCTGTAATCCCAGTACCTAAGAGGCTGAGACAGGAAGACTGCAGGTTTGAGGACAGCTTCAGCAATGTAGCAAGACTTTCAGCAATCTAGCAAGACCCTGTTTTAAGAAAAAAAAGGGGTGGGGGTAGAGGTATAGCACAGAAGTAGAATGCCCCTGGGTTCAATCCCTAATACCACCGTACACACACATACACACATCCATATATAAATATATAAACACGTGTGTGTGTGTGTGTGTGTGTGTGTAAGAAAGACCTGCTATTTGAGGTATATGTGCACAATCTTCTGAAATGCTTTCAGACAGTACTGTGAGGCTAACTTCTTCCTTAAGCACATTTGAAAACTGCCTCTTTGTAACCTCTGTGCATTAAAGTGGACCGCCTTCCTTTCCACATGCCACTTTGGAGACCAAGCACGAGCCAACCGTGCCCCTTGGAGACTTCTGCTTTCCAGGCTAAATATACTCTTGACTCACTTACTGCAAACACACTATATCTTCTGTTTTGTTCAAAATGAATTTTTAAACCATCTACCCTTTTATCAAGTACTTCCTGCCCTAATAAGCAACTAGGCATGCTGACATGTTATCAAAGAACCAGGACGTATTTCTTTATTTCTCTTAGCTGCTCTTTCAGGAAACCTGGGAAGATCTCCGGGCTTGTGTCTACAGCAGTCAAAGCCCACAGATTCCAGGAAGCGCCAGGCCGGAGGGTGGGTCAGGCTCTACCTGGGGACAAGGCCAAGTGGGGAGAACCAGGACACAGTCCCCACCGAGAAAGACAAGTGCTTCTCCACTTACTCCCAGAACTCCATGACAGGGGAGGTGGCATTCTGCAAGGATGCATGGCTGTAGTTGCTCACGTTCAGCTTCTGAAACTCCACGCAGTTCTCTACGGTGCAAACAAGACAAGACATGGGAGAAAATTAACCTTGGCAAGGGCTGAGCCTGGGAGAGCATTGCCAGCTGATGGTGCAATCGGCAGCTCCACCTGGCCGCGCCAAGCAAACAGGACTCAGTGGGCCAGGGAGAAGGTCGATGGCCGTCTGGCCACCAGTTCAAGAGGGAGGCTCATGGGGGGAAGGAACCTCACTCCTGCCCTCCCAGTCCTGGCAGGGTGCCCTATCACACTCTTTCCTCCAACCTTGTACCCAAATCTTTTTTTTTTCTTTTGTTTCTACCTAAGTCCCACACTCCCAGGATGAGGCCAGCAAGGGGACGGTGCCTACTTGGGTTCAGCACTTTCTTCTCATGCATGTATGTGCAGACCATCCAGACTGCATCTGCCATCTCTGGGGGCAGGGATTACATCCGCTATGTGATGTTTTGCACACTGCAAGTCTTTGCATGGCTTTGGAGAAAGGGGCTGCAAACCAGCGAAGAGAAGGATTTGTGGCCCCCTGGGGAGATGCCCTGTCTGCTTCCTCCTCACTCCTCCTGGCAAGTGCTGATCATACTCTGAAAAGACAGGTCTGGGAGGGTCCACACTCACTCTTAAGGAGAATCTGAGAAACCTGAAACTAAACAAAATAACTGGATGTGCCTGGGCCTTATAGGGGGAGAGGAGTCCTTAGTTTTTATCAGATTCTCTAAAGTAGTGTTTTTCAAATTCTTTTCCTAAAGTTAAAAAAAAAAATTCTCAGACACTCAAGGTTGACCAGCTATTTTTAATTAAAATGATACTTAATCATGTCCAAATAAACAATGAGCTTTAAAGTCTTTGTGACTCTACTATTCATGCAACTAGAAGAGCAAATTTACAGTTCAGTTGAACTGTGGAACCAACACAATTCAAAGTGATACATCACATGGATTTGTAGAATAAGGCCATTTGGTGGAATTAAATTGCTGCTCCAAGAGAAAAATGGTAAAAAGGTAAAAGGCAGGTATGGAGAACTTAGCTGGTTTATTCTTCCATGGGCGATTTGAGTCTCTTTTTTTTTTTTTTTTCTTGGTGCTGGGGATGGAACTCAAGGGCATCCTACCTCTGAGCGATACCCCCAACCCTATTTTGTGTGTGTGTGTGTGTGTGTGTGTGTGTGTCAGTCACAGGGGGTTGGGCCCAGAGGCATTCTTACCTCTGAGCTACACCCCCAGCCTGATTTTATTTCTTATTTGGAAATAGGGTCTCACTAAGTTGCAGACAGCTTCAAACCTGCAATCCTCCTGTCTCAGCCTTCCAGGTACTGGGATTACAAGCGTATGCCACCATGCTTGGCTCCCCCTAGCCCTGTTTTATTTTTTGTTTTGAAACAGGATCTTGCTAAGTTGCTAAGGGTATCACTAAGTTGACGAGGCTGGCCTTGAACCAGCGATCCTCCTGCTTCATCCTCTCAGGTACTGGGATTACCGGCATGCACCACCACACCCAGCTTGAGCCATGTTTCCATGTCTACCATGTTTCCTCCTGTCACCCTGCTGTAAATCTGGATTCCTATCATTTGTTGCATTCTCAGTTGGACTTAGTAATACTGTGACGACTTCATCCTTCCTTCTAGGTCTTACATGTGCTAGGCAAGTGCTCCATCACCGAGCCACACCCCTGGTCCTCCAACAGACCATTTATGAATCAACCTCTCTGCTCTCTTTCCCTTGGCTGCCATCCTTCTAGTTGCCAAAAATTCATTTTTAGTTATCTACACATGAAGTCAGGCAGTGGAATCTCTTGACCATCTTCAGTTAGAAGGTGGCCATGCCTAAGATCTATTTTTGGAGTATCCTCAACACACGCACACACACACACACACATTATAGAGGACTCACAGGCCTCCAGGAACACAGTCTTGAATTTGAGTTTGATAAATATCTCTGTGAGGGTCCTGGCCAAAGGAAGGTTAAGAACTGGTGCTCTAAAGAGAGCCACTGAGGCAGCCACAAAATGCATCTGGCAGGGACGCAGAAGGCAGATTGCAGCATTTTCTAGGTCTAATACCTTCAGTTCCAACTTCTTCTGGTGACCAACATCCTAGCCAGTCTGACTGAACCACTTCCAGACAGTCTCACCACAGATTAATAGCACAGATGGTGAGCCAGTTAATGCCTGTGCCTCAATTCCAGTCCAAAGACAGCAGTTCTGACAAGGGCTCCGAGGCCAAGACTAGACCCAAAAGGAAAGAGAGCTATGATCGACTAGTGATGTCTGCCGTAAGCACAGCCATCTCTGAAATGGGCGGGATAGGCAGTCTCCTTCCCCAGATGACAAAACTCAATCCCGATGGGATGACAAGGTGAAAAACAAGCAGTAATGTCAAAATCAAAAATAACCTAAAAAGTCTCCATTCTGGGGAGGGGGTTGCTGGACTCAAATTCCTAGCTGGGTTGGACAGGTAAAGCAAATGAACACAGGAATCTGGGCAAGAACAGTGGAGGTTCGAGGACAGATATATCACGCACCCAAAGGCAACAGCCCCTTCTTAGCCGCAGCCATGGCTGCCGAGCAGGAGTGGTGCCAGGTCTTTTAATTTCTTAGGAGAAGTTGGAAAGCTTTATTTTTCACATGAAGTATTCTGACTTTTAAATTCTGGCAACCAAATACGTTTTTCAATTTACTATTCCTTGGTCTAAAGATGGATCAGCCCAGCAACTTAGTGAGACTCTGTTTCAAAATAAAAAATAGGGCTGGAGGTATAGGTCAGCGGTAGGATGTCCCTGGGTTCAATCTCCAGGACCAAAAAAGAAAGAAAGAAAGAAAGAAAAAAAAGATCAGCCTAAAGGCCCTCTTTCTGTAGTCCGTTATTCCTTCATCTACTCCAATATCTTAATTTTACAACAGAAAACTCAGACAGGCAGGCCTAGAATTGGTGCTCTGGCCCCTTGAATTTCAGTCTAGCCTTTCTTCACCGCCCCATTTCTGCCCACAAAGGGCTCAATCTCTGCCTTTTGTAAATAGCACCAAGAGCATCACCATTCTTAAAACCATGACAGTCCCTGGACCAACACTCAGCTTAGATTGTAACTCACAGAATACACCCAGACCAGGTGTAGTGCTGACCCCATCTCGGTAAGGCTACTCCCAAGAAACTGGACTCAGGACAAGAGCTGAGAGGCTAAGGAACTAGCCTCAGTCCCAGCTCGCCAGCAGGCCCTCCCTGGAGGCCATACCTGTGTTCCATTCATGCCCACAGGTGGCCCAGGGGAGCTCGGTGGTAAAGCAGTTGCTCAGGTAGAAAATGGCCCATGCCAGGATGATAATGTAGTACACATTTAGGTGGGCCTCGATCACCTGCGTCGCATAGCCAATGCCTGGAACGACAAAGGAAAGGAGACAATCGGAGTCGCTGTCTTCCCAAGCAGCCTTCAGCTACTCTTCGAGGCTTGACATTGGAGGGGCAAAATTGTGTTTTCTCATGAAATCAACACTTACCTTCAAATAAAGGGCAGATTTTCCTCCAACACGTAATGCCACCTTCACTCGTGAACTGCCCTAGCGCCGTTTCCAGGAAAAAAACAGGAATTCCACAGCAAATAAAAAACACCACATAGGGAATCAGGAACGCTCCTGGGAGGATGCAAAGGAGTGATGTCATTGCCCCATCACTTCATGTTCAGCATAAGAGATATTTTTTTTTTTTTTTTTTTTGTGGAACTGGGGATTGAACCCAGGGGCATGCTACCTCTGAGCTACACCCCCAGCCCTATTCTATTTTTTATTTTGAATCAGGGTCTCACTAGGTTGATGAGAATCTCAGTACTTGCAGAGGCTGTCCTGGAACCTGCGATCCTCCTGTCTCAGCCTCCCAAGTACTAGGATTAGAGACCTGTGCCACCACGCCTGGCTTCAAGAAATCTTTAATGGGTACCTACCACAGGCAAGACAAGATGTTCTCTACGCTTGAGTTCAGGTTCCAGCGAGGAGGAACACGGTCAGGAAATGTGGTCCTGCCTGCCTGGGTTTGTGCTGTCTGCTAATTATGACCTATATCTCTGGACCTCAACTTTTTAAACTGTAAAATGGAGCTTTAATACTTCATTTCTGCATGCTTTGTCTCCTAGAACTCCTGTGCAACTATGATGATAATGTAACAATTTTATTTGTTCAATTCTCTAATTATTTGTTGTGATACTAGGGATTGTACATGGGGGCATTCTACCTCTGAGCCCCCGCCAAGCCCTCCCCTTTTGAAATGGCATCTCCCTAGGTTGCTGAGAGTCTCACTCAGGCTGGGCTTGGACTGCAATCCTCCTGTCTCAGCTTCTCAAGTCTGGGGATTACAGGTGTGCACCAGCATGCCTCGCAGATTCCCTAATTTATACATCCCATCCCCCAGCACAAGTTAACTTCATTTCTGCCCTGAATATTGCATTCTTCTTTTTTAATTCTAAAGTAATCTTAGCAGGCTAGATGAGGAAGACCCCTTCCTTCTTATTTACTTTTGAGAGTGACCTGAAAAAAAAAAAATCTCTTTCATAAAGAGAATTCTCAGGGAATTATATAATGAGCAGTATCAGGCTTCAAAGAGTTAAGTGCCCTTACACACAATATCCAGGTATAGAGTTGAGTTGTAAGGAGTTTGCAGCAAAAATCTATCCAGCAAGGCTGGTTTAGGATCCTGTCTGGGAAAAGACCATCCTAAGTTTTACTGCCTCTCTCTTGTAACACAATATCTATTACTTGCGCCTTTCTGCAAAACAAATTAAATAACTGGGGTGAACACGAGCTATCACAAGCAGAAGGGGATTTTTTCCCAAATCCCTCATTCTCGTTCTCCTTTCTAATAACAAAGCATGGAAACATGCTATTCCTCACCATCTGATCTCACAAATGAAGGCTTTAACTGAAATTGCTTTTTGTTACATGAAGCCTCTTTTACTGCAAGGATTAGTAGCAGCAATTTTGATCAATCTTGATGGCAGAGCCCTATCTGCCAGGTTTTGAAAGGGTCTTGGCTTTTTCTGGGCAGGCAACTAATTTAAAATTTCACATTGGGGAAGAAATACTTAAAACTGCTGTTGGGAATCTTTGAGTAGAGCCGTGTGTGTGTGTGTGTGTGTGTGTGTGTGTATTTTTTTCTTAAAAGGGAAACAGTGGATAAATAGATTTCCCAGCTATATAAGAAAGCAAAAAGTATATGAAAGGGAATGAGTATCTGTTTACTGAATCTTGATCTAATAGATTAAAAGTCTGCAGCCATTTCTTGCAATTTACCTGTGAACCCTCAAGAGCAAGAGCCCAACAGATGACACTTTGCAAACGCCTCCTGGCCTGTGCATTCACAAAGCTAGTGCTGTAATCCTTAAAATAACTCACTCAGACAAACCAGGGTATCTGTGCACCCGAAAGAGATTCTTGGCAAATTAGAGAGAGGAAAAAAAAATCCAACAATGACTCATTTTTTAAATTTTACTCACTACAACTTTTTTTTTTTAATCTGTGGCAGAATTTGTAATTAACCCAATTTACCCTTTTTTCTTCTTCTTCTTCTTTTAGGAATGCTTTTTGTTTTGGCATCACAATTTCCTGGATGAACAAAGATGTGAAAACAGTCTTTGCCTAGGACTACCCTGAAGAGTTCCCACACATTTGGAAGTGCACACTGCAGCTCCTAACGGCTGAGTCTGCAGAGAGAGGCAGGGCTCACAGCCGAAGTCACAGAGCACATTTGGGGTCTCCAAGTCCAGTCCATTTCCCCTTGCCAAGTCACCAATACTGGCGGCCACTTCATTACCAGTGCAGAGCAGGCCTGGAGTAGCCTGTGCCTTCAGGATGAATGTCTCCAAAGAAAGGGCCCGGGCCGAGCAGTACCCTTCTTGCACAGGGCCCTACTCTGGCCCTGCCAGCCAACTTCTCTGCCACTGCTTTTAGGATTTGCTGGAGGAAACAGGGGTACCGCAAAGAGACAGGAGGAATACACAGACACAGGCATTTTCCTGGAGCAGCGGTGCCACTGAAGGTCTTAGGAGATTCCTTGCCATGGACCTGTGGGGCTGTCCTGTGGGTATGACAGCAGGGAATCTCCATGTTTGGAGCCCCTTCCCTGAGGTGTACAAGTCATGAATCCATGGCTGCATCTTCTGGTAAACTGACTTGGGGACGCTGGTACTAGAAATGCCTCTCATCACCTTCTCCCTCGCCCCCCTCCCAGTTTCTCAGCATCTCCTAAACATTAAATCAGTGTGGTTGCTATTTGCTGGGGGTGACTTGGAGGCCAGAAAAGACACTGCTCCGTGCCACATCTTCCACCATAGAGGCCCAAAATATTGGCCCTAGAAAGGGGCTTTTGAGCAAACGTAAAAGACGAAGTCAGGAAAGCAAACAGTAAAACCTCATCTAAAAGTTCTTCCTGTCCAATCCCAAGTTAAAGCAAGGCCTTTGGTGTCAGAATGTTTTTTTTGTTTTTGTTTTTTTTTTTTAGTACTGGGGATTGAACCCAGGGGCATTCTCCCTCTGAGCAACAGTCCTAGTCCTTTTTACTTTTGAAATGGTCTTGGTAAGTTGCTGAAGCTAGTTTGGATCCTGCAATCCTCCTGTCTCCGCCTGGGGTTACAGGTGTGCGCCACCACTGATTCAGTGAGGAACTTCTCTGGCCCTTACTTTCCTCATCTGCAAGATGAGTATGGCACTGCCTACAAAGGCTTCTATGGGGCTGAAATTAGATGAGACAGAGAAAGCATAGCACGGTGCCTGACACTCCCGGAAATGCCCAAACCCCAAGACCACTCCGGTAATGGCTGGAGTCCCCTTCCAGCGAGGAAAACCAAGGCTCAAAAGAGGCTAACGGTCTCTTGCGTAAAGTGGAGCGTGAGTACCAAAGACCAGGGGCTCTGGATCTCAGCTGCATGCTGGAGACAGACCGCTGCTGGCGGGCAAGTCCTCGCGCCTTTGCAGGTGGCAGGCACACTCAGGTGCGAAGCGCCCGTGCGCGTGCGCAGTGGAACAGGTGGGCCTGGCGCAATGTCAGCTCCCGTGCCAGGTGGCCCCGGGGTCCCCGCGCTCCGCTAGGGGCCGGGGCGGGAGGGGGTCTCGCGCCCGCCTCCTTGCTCCCCGCCCCCACTGGGCGGCCGGCGCCCCCTCCCATCCTCCGCCCTGTCGCAGGTCGCCTCACCTCCTCCGTTCTTGTAGCACAGGTAGGGGAAGCGCCACACGTTGCCCAGTCCGATAATCTCCCCGGCCACGCTCAGCACGAACTCCACCTTGTTGTTCCAGTGACCGCGCTCGTGGACCGCCTTGTCGCGCTTGTCGCGCGCGGGCACCGCGCCCCCGCCGCCGCCGCCGAGCGCCTCGGACTCCCGCGCCTCCTCGGCAGCCTTCCCATTGCCCAGGGGCAGCGCCTTCTCCGCCGTCATGGCCGCGCTGGCTGCCTCGTGCGCCGGCCCGGCTCTGCGCCGCCGCCCCGGGCGGGCTGGCTTTTCAGGAGGCGCGAGCGGGCGGGGGAGCCAGGGGGTGGAGCCGAGGGACCGGGCCGGGCCAGCGCCGACACTGGGCCGCGGTGCCCGGCCCGCAGGGCGCCCACGCCGCCCCGGCCGCCGCGGTCCCGGAGCCTGCGCGCATCGAGCACCTTGCGCGCGCTGAGCGCTTGGCGCCCATCCTGCCCGCAGCCCTACCTAATGGCCTCGAAGGACAGGAGGGGACGCGTCCGAGCAGACCCAGGCGGGATCCAGACGCCAGCCCTGAAGTTCCATCACTCTCCAAGGCTTCCGAGGCTTGGACCTTGGTCTCCAACCTGAACGTGCACACCTGGCACCTACCTGTGGGCCTCGTTGATCTGTAGAGCCCGGCCCGATAGGGGAGGTGGGGAAGAGAGCCAGGTGATGCTGATACTGCTGAGCTTCAGACCCGGGGCTTGTTCATCCTGGTGCCCCCCGCTCTAAACACAGCGAGTCCCGCTCAAATCTAAGATGAATCTCCTGCTTCATCGTGTGTGTGTGTGTGTGTGTGTGTGTGTGTGTGTGTGTGTGTGTATTACTTACTGAGGATTGAACCCAGGGGCATTCTACCTCTGAGGTACACACCCCCAGCCCTATTTTATTTTGAAACAGAGTCTCGCTAGGTTGATGAGAGTCTCACTACTTGATGAGGTTGTCCTAGAACCTGCAATGCTCCTGTCTCAGCCTCCCAAGTACTAGGATTACAGGTGTGTGCCACCACTCCAGGCTCTGCTTCACCTGTCTTGACTGTGTGAGTTGGGCCAGTCATCTGATCTCTGTGCCTCAGTTTCTTGGTCTGCAAAAGGTAATTTCAATAGTATCTTTCTCTTTTTCTCACAGGTTTTTTTTGGTGAAAGATTAATATGAAAATGCTTATAAAGTACTTAGTAAACTGTAAGTGCTCGTTGAACACCAGCCATTATTCGTGTTATCATACAATGTGTAGACACGCATTTGTGCATCTTGCTTAATATTTGTCTTCCCAGCTCATTTTAAGAATGACATATATTATCCTCTTCATGCTAATAGCCACAGAACCTAGCACAAGACATGGGACATAGTATGTGTGCTCAGTACATATCTGTGGATAGAAAGAGGGAGGTTGAGCCGGGCGTGGTGGTACACACTTGTAATCCCAGTACTTAGGAGGTTGGGTCAGGAGGATTGCAGGCTCATGGCCAGCCTCAGCTACTTAGTGAGGCCCTCTGCAACTTAGTGATACCCTGTTTCAAAATAAAGAATAAAAATTAGAGCTGGGGATGTAGCTCGGAGGTAGAATGCCCCTGAGTTCCATTCCCAGTACCGCAAAAAAAAAAAAAAAAAAGAAAGAGGGAAGTTGCTATGGTTTGGATAAGTGTCCCCTGAAGGCCCATGTGTTAATGATTTTAGTTGCCAGTCTGTGGCACTACTGGGAGATGGTGGAGCCAAGTGGGTGGGCGGGGGTGGTGGCACATGCCTATATCCCAATACTTGGAAGGCTGAGACAGGGGGAATCATAGGTTCAAGAACAGCCTCAGCAACATAATGAGACTCTCAGCAACCTAGTAAGACCCTGTTTCCAAACAACAAATAAAAAGGGCTGGGGGTGTAGAATGTCCCTGGGTTCAACCCCCAGTAGCAAAACAAAAAGGCAGGGACCAGCCATGGATACGTGGGAGGCTGAAGCAAGAAGATCATAAGGTTTTAGGTCAGCCTGGGCAACTTAGCAAGACCCTATCTCAAAATTAAAGCAATAAAAAGGACTAGGGGCTGAGCTCAATGGTTTAATCTCCCTGGGTTCGATCGCCAGTATCAGAAAAGAAAAAAGAGGACGGCCTACCAGAAGATCTTTTGGTCATTGGGAGAGGAAATTGCCCTCAAAAGGGATTGTGGGAGATAGGTCCCTCCTTTTCCTCCTTCCTACTTCCTGGTGCCCAAAGGAGCAACTTCCTGCTGCCATGTTGCCCTGCTTCATCTCAGGCCCAAAGAGACAGAGTCGGCGGAGGGACTGAAACCTCAAACTGTGATAAAAACTGAAATAAAAAATGAAAAGGGCTGGGGGTGTAGCTCAGTGGTAGAGCGCCCCTGAGTTCAACCCCCAGTCCCAGGAAAGAAAAAAGGCGGGACTTCCTGGAAGGTCTTCCGGCCTTACCGGAAGGGGCGTGCCCTTGGGAGACTCTTGAGGAACAGGCCCCGCCTCTTCCGCCTTCCCACTTCCTGGCGCCAAAAGGAGTGGCTTCCTCTGGCTTCGCCCTGCGGCCGTGCTGCCTTGCCTCTACTCAGGTCCGAAGAGACGAAGCCGGCTGCGGGATCGCGCATTGAAACCTCAGAAATAGTGAGTCTAAGTAAACCGTGCCTCTTTATAAGTTGCTTATCTCGCATTTATTACAGCAACAAAGCTAGTCCACCTCAGGCCGCGCCGCCATGGAGCACCGTCCGGAGACCCTAGCTAAGAGCCCTTGCTCAGTCCCCAGCGCTCTTGGAGGCTCTTCCCCTGGGTCGCCTGCCTTCAGCTTCTCCTCTAAGCCTGCCTGCACGATCCTTCCTCCCGCCCGCCATTCCCCCCCCCCCCCCCCC